>SNQJ01S0053670.1:0-11526 GCA_010110895.2 Picea sitchensis
TTTATTTTAGTTTGTTTTATTAGTTTCTAGTTTCCTTAGTTTAGATTATTTAACTCAGATCACTTTCTCTTTGGTTTCCTTACGAGACCTCAGAGCGGCCAACGGAGCCGTTAAACTCGTCCGGGTGGTCCATTCCAAACGGCTTGGGTTATTTAGACAACCCCGGACCGGTTCCACTCTCCCAGTTGATGGATGGATTTTTTCGCCCGTCAACAAATCTTCACAGTGAATCATAATCATACATTCAACCATGTAAATGCATTCATGAACCATAAGAGCAATAGATAACAGAGAATTTCAAATAAGCAGAAAGTCTACCATTCATTCATCTAGATAGACACACCAACACCATACATTTGGGACAATACTCCTTTGTTATATTCATTTGACAATCATATACATGGGCTCATACACTTTTCTTCATCACTCTACAACATATACAATAGATTCAACAACTCATCTACAACTAGAGAGCCAACAACAACCAGCCATCTCTACTATAGGCAACAATACAAAACTTTATACAAGAGGGGCTCTTCGATTCTTTCCCTCCCACTACTCTAGGCTATCCTATCGAAATAAAAGCTTTCAACTACTTAATATTTATTACAATAAATATTCAAGTCAAACAGATAAGAGAGAGAGCTCTAGATCTGTACTGCAATCTTTAAAATTAAAGAAAAATACATTCCCTCATCGATCTTATGCGATGGCTCAACCTCCAAGCATTAAATATGTTCATGAATCAAAATCTTTTCCAGATATTACATTAATACCCCAACTTTGGAATTCAAAATTTCTTCAAAATACGCATTAGGGCGCCCAACTTTCCTCCACCTCGTGTTTTACTGGCGATGCTCCTGCATCATACTCCTCTGGCTGAAAAATTCATGGGCTCATGTCCATGAGCTCCTGCACTGACCTTCCATGCTTTTGGATGTCTGCTACATCGACCCAACTGGCGTCTTCTATTGGGTGTCCTTTCCACTTTACTAAATACTCAAAATATGTTTTCCTTCAGGTCTTCTTATCAATCCGGCGATCCACAATCTTCACCATATGTGGTTACTCTTCTACAGGCATCTGGTTTTCCCACTGAATCTTTTCTCGATTTTCTAACCCTTTGGTTCCATCTTCCCTGTAAGGATACAGATCTGCAATGTTGAATATGGGAAATATACCCACATCCTCTAGCAGTTCTATTTCATAATCATTCTCACCAAATCTTCTCAGGATTTTGCACGGTCCTATCTTCTTCAGATTCAACTTGTTGTATGTTCCCCTTGGAAACCTATCCTTCCTTAAATGTGCTAGAACTTGATCTCCAACTTCAAATTGAATTTTCCTCCTATGCTGATCAACTTTGTGTTTATACTCATTGTTGTTCTTCTGCAACTGTTGCTTAATCTGATCATGGAGCTTCTGCATTTCTGCAGTGAAATCTTCGGCTCCAACACTCCTAAAATTGTTCTGCTCCAGGTCTCTTAACTCTTACACTCCCCTTGGATTCATTCCATATACTATTTGAAATGGAATCTTCCCAGTACTTCTATTTACTGAGCCATTGTATGCAAACTCCGCTTGTCCTAGAATTTAATCCCACTGGCTATGGCATTCAGAGATCAAACTTCTCAGCAAATATCTTAAACTTTGATTCACCACTTCGGTCTGTCCATTTGTTTGCGGGTGATATGCAGAACTAAAGGACAATTTTGTCCTCGACTTCTTCCACAACGTTCTCCAGAAATGACCAATAAATTTGGTGTCCCTATCTAAAACAATACTCCTGGGCAATCTATGGAGTCTCACAACCTCTTTGAAAATAAAATTGGCAACGTGCATTGCATCACTGGTCTTCTGGCATGGGATAAAGTGCGTCATCTTCAAAAAAAATTCAACTACCACAAATATGGAATCACTTCCTCTATGTGTTCTTGGAAATCCCAACACGAAATCCATGTGTATTTCATCCCAAGGCCTCTCTGGAATAGGAAATGGTTGATACAACCCAATGTTCTATTTCTTCCCCTTCGCATACTGACAAATATTACATCTGTTCACAAACCTCTTTACTTATGCCCTCATACCTGGCCAATAATACGAACCGTTCAACTATGCAAATGTTTTTTCATGGCCAAAATGTTTGGCTAGACCTCCGTTATGTTTCTCCTTCAGCAGGATTTCCCTCATCGAGCATTTTGGTATGCACAACTGGCAAACTTTGAACAACAACCCATCTTGAATCAAATACTCAACCCATTGACTTTTGTCCCTGAGCACGAGATTTGTGCATGCTTCATATGCCTCTTTGAAATCTAGATCATTATGATACATTTCCTTAAGGTGTTCAAACCCCAAGGTTTTCACTTGAAATTCCTGCAGAATCAAACTTCTCCTGCTCAATGCATTAGAAACCCTGTTAGCATTACCAGAAATATGTTTAATTACAAAAGTGAAATTTTGCATAAATTTTATCCACTTAGCATGTCTCTGGTTTAATTTCTCCTATTTGGTTATGAATTGTAAAGCTTGATTATCGCTATACAAAACAAACTCCTTTGGTACAAGATATTGCTTCCATTTCTTCAAAGCTTGAGTTATGGCATAAAACTCTTTATCATATGTGGATTACTTCTTCTTAGTATCGTTCATCTTCTCACTGAAATATGCAATAGGTCTATTATCTTGACTCAAGACCGATCTAATTGCAACTTCACTCGCGTCACATCTCACTTGAAATGTCTTCCTGAAATTCGGTAAAAACATAATTAGTTGTTATGTTATATTTTCCTTCAATATATTGAATCCCTTCTCAGCCTCTTCTGTCCATTTGAAAGACTTGTGTCTTTTCTTCACTGTATCCATCATTTGAGCACCAATCCCGCTAAAATTTATAATGAACTTCCAATAGAAACTTGCTAATCCATGGAAGCTTCTCACCTCAAAGATATTCCTTGGTGATGGCCATTCTCTGATTGCTTTCACCTTTTCAGGATCCATCTTCAATTCATTCAAAGAAATCACAAAACCCAAATATATGAGTTTTGTATTCATGAAAGAGGACTTTTTCAAATTAATCAATAGCTTCTCTTGTTGAACGTCTTCATCACCAATGTTAAATGTCTCAAATCCTCTTCTTTAGTCTTGCTAAAGACCAATATATCATCCAGATATAGAATCACAAATTTACCGATGAAATATTTTAACACTTCATTCATCAATCTCATAAAATTACTCGGGGCATTTGTTAAGACAAATGGCATAACAAGCCATTCATACAATCCCTCATTTGTATTGAATGTTGTTTTCCATTCATCACCTTCTCTCATCCTTATTTGGTGATATCCACTTTTCAAATCTATCTTTGAAAAATAGTTCGCTCCACTTAAAAAATCCATCAAGTCATCCATCCTTGGAAATGGAAATATGTACTTGATGGTGATCTTGTTTATAGCCCTTGAGTATGTACACATTCTCCATCCTCTATCCTTCTTCGGACTCAATATAGTTGGCACTGCACACAGACTCAAGCTTTCTCTAACCAATCCTTTGTCTAACAGATCTTGAACCTGTCTTTTCACCTCCTCATTCTCTTAATGTGTCAACCTGTACGTGTCTTTGTTCGGAAGGCTTGCTCCTGGTATCAAATAAATATGATGGTTGATACTTCTGATAGGTGGCAATGAGCTTATCAACTCATCCACTACTATGTCAACAAAATTCTCTAACAGTTCCTGAATTTCCTCAGGAAAATATTCTATAGAAGTACTTATAAGGATAACTCTCATCTTCCTCACTACAACAAACTGCATCTCTTGTTCCTTCTTAACTTCATTCAGGAGTTCCTTCCCACTCATGAGAAGTATGCTCATCTTGGCTTCATCCTTCACGTTCTTCTCTTCAATCGGCAGCAATATGTGTGTCCTACCATTCTTCTCCAAAATGTAGGTATTTTTTCTCCCATCATGAATGACATTTCTATCATACTTCCATGGTCTTCCCAAAAAAACATGACATACATCCATGGGAATCACATCAGAGAGGATTTCATCCCTATATCCACCTATTTTAAATTCAACAAGGCATTGTTTACTTACTGTTACCTGGTGATATTTCTGCAACCATGAGACATTGTATGACGTCGTATGTGCAGTCGTCTCCGTATCCAATTTCTCCACCATCTCTGTGGATACTAAGTTGTTAGTGCTCCCACTGTCAATTATTACCTTGCAAACTCTATCCTTGGTCTTTCAAGTTGTCCTAAACAAATTGTTCCTCTGCACTGGCTCTTCAATATTTGTCTCTTGCTTCAAAAGAACCTTCTTCATCATCAAGTATTTCCCATCTTCTGCATCTTCTCCCTCAACATTTCTCTTATGCGCTTCTGAAATGTGAACTTCACCTCCTTTCTTTCACTCGGGGCATTCCCAAGACATGTGCCCTATTTTTCCACAAGAATAACATCTTACTTCTCCTCCTCTGCCTCTTCCTCTTCCTCTAGGGAAAGAGATTCTACCACCACTATGCCTTCCTCGGGAACTTCCTCCTCTCTCAAAGTGACTATGTGGCTTCTCTGTCTCACCTCTAGGATTTTGTGTCTTATCATGGGCAACTCCTTTGCCTCTGTTTGAGATTATACCTTTATTTTGTTGACTCTGTTTCCTGGCCAACTTCTCTTCTGCTTTCAGCGCAATCTGATATGCATCATCTACTGTTCCAACTATCGCCATGCTAATTTCGTCTTGGATTTCATATCTCAGGCCGTTGATGTAACTGGAAACCTTTTACTCATCTCTCTCTCTTTGTCCAGACTTGATGTTCAGTCTGTAGAACTCCTCTATGTATTCCTTCACAGTCATTCCCTTTTGTCTCAGGTTTTTCAATCTCCTAAACATGTTTATCTAGTAATCTTTGGGTATGAATTTAGCCTTTCATTTGGTACCATCCTATCCCTACTCTTAATCTTCGGTTTTCCCTTTCCCCTCTTGTTAGCCTGCAGTTCATCCCACCACAGTGATGCATGTCCTTTTAAATTGGTGACAACATGTTTCACCTTATTCTTCTCATCGACATCTTCATAGTCGAAATACTTGTCCATTTCTTGTATCCAATCAAGCAATTCTTCGGTGTCTAAATTACCTTCATACATTGGGATGTCGATATTTCCTCTAGCTCCTAACTTGACAACCGCTTTTAGTAAGCATTCTTCTGACACATCCTCAACTAAAGCTTCTTCAACTTCCACTTCTTCATTCTCCGCATCACTGACGTCTCCAACATCATGTGCTCTTCTTTGTGTTGTTTCCATGGCATACAGCCTTGCTCTAAGTTCTCTCATATCCCTTTCCATAGATCTATTTGCTACAGGCGGCTCTGCATGTCTTCTAGGTGGCATTGTGTTGATGTATCTGATACCACTCGATGAAATCAGTCTACCTCTTCATCTCCTCTTTCTACAGAAATAAATTCTTTGCTCGCTCTGATACCACTCTGACGCAACCCCCCCCTTCTCCNACTTGACCTCTCGATCAAGGATCGTTCAAGATACTGAGTCATATCGACTCTTTGGGTCCCTATGGGTACCCAAATCCACTATACATGGGGCCCTTTTCTCCTAAGTGACCACGAGCTATGACCGTGGACCAACCCCTTTGCAATTTTGGGCTTCAGGGATATCCCGATCTCTGGCTTCAACTCCTTCCGAAGTGCTCTCCTCCAAATTTTTGGATCTCTTATGCATGTCTCCTTAGATTTGATGACCCAACTATGTTTCAGGTTTCACAACTTCGTAAAACTCTTGTTCACTTCACACACAAACCTCCGGACTTCCAACTTTTGGATTTCCTAATCTGTTGCCACGTGTCCTCTACGCAACCAACGGTTGATATTACTTCACGAGTTATTAATTTTGTGACTCTGATCTTACAACACCTCCAAAATTCCTGAACCACGAAGTGCCAAAACGCTTTACAACCAACCTCTGTGCAATTCTCCCAGATCTGACAGTATGGAACTATCTCACCTTCCTCCAGAACGGATCTGGTTCATATATTTTGGGTAACCTTAAAGGGTTCTTCCCTGTGAAGATTTCTCACCACTCTCCCTCCTGATCTTATCTTTCCTTGACTTTATTTGTTCCTTTGAATGCCTTATTTGACACTTTGTCAAATTTTCAGCCTGTGCGCGCCTTGCCATAGGTTCTCCTCCACAACTTAATTTCTTTGTGGATGATTGTGCACACTTTGCGACTGTTCTCCAACCACTTCTCTATGACTAAATTCACGCTACTCCTCCTGAGATTATGAGTTTGAGACTCTGTCATGCACTCCTTGTGGACGAACTTCCTTCAATCTTGACTACTGAAGGATGACCTTGCACTCCTTGCAACAGTTCTTTTATGCTCGATTGTTCATCCAAAACAATATGACTCTAAGCGTAATTTCTTATACATGCCAACTTCAACTATCCCAGTTGAACCTCTGATTCAAAACATAATTGCTCACACACTCCTTGTGGACGCATATGCACTCTTTGATTATATAAGTTTCATGTTGCCTCTTCTGAGCTTCGAGTCGAAATAGACTCGATCACGCACACCTTGAGGGCGCTATGCACACCTTGCAGTCGCTCATAGAAGAGAAACAATCGAAACTTATTCAATCTTCACAACGACTCATATATTCAACCATGTAAATGCATTCATGAACCATAAGAGTAATAGATAACAAAGAATTTCAAATAAGCATAAATTCTACCATTCATTCATCTAGATAGACACAACAACACCATACATTTGGGACAATACTCCTCTGTTATATTCATTTGACAATCATATACATGGGCTCATACACTCTTCTTCAACACTCTACAGTGTATACAATAGATTCAACAGCTCATATACAACTAGAGAGCCAACAACAACCAACCACCTCTATTGGGAAACAATACAAAACTTTATACAAGAGGGGCTCTTCGAGTCTTTCCCTCCAACTACTCTAGGCTATCCTATCGAAATAAAATCTTTCAACTACTTAATATTTATTACAATAAATATTCGAGTCAAACAGATAAGAGCGAGAGCTCCATATCTGTATTGCAATCTTTAACATTAAAGAAAAATGCATTCCCTCATCGATCTTATGCAATGGCTTAGCCTCCAAACATTAAAGATGTTCATGAATCAAAATATTTTCCAGATATTAAATTAATACGCCAACTTTGGAATTCAAAAGTTCTTCAAAATATGTGCTAGGGCGCCTATTTGTCCTCCACCTCACGTTTTACTGGCGATGCTCCTATATTAGAGAGCTAACAAGGTCACTAAGGGATAGGATTAGACCTAAGAGGATTTTTTTTCCACTTTCTATTTCAAACATTAGTCCAACCAGTAAAGTTGTTATGAATTGGTGGTTTTGTAATCAGGATTAAATTTACATAAGGAATTGTAGGCTCAAATTGATCTAGATTGATAATGACATATGTTTTTAATGTTTGAATTGTCTTATTGATGGAGTAATTTTCCCTCTTCTTAAAATACTTATTCGAAAAATATTTTTCTTGACATTTCACATGAATTTCCATAGAATATACTAGCTAGATCCAAAAACCAATGACATAGCAATTTTGAAATATGGTAATGCTCATATATATTATCAAGGAAAAAACAAGCTACATGAAATTTCCTTTGAACAAAATTTTACAAGTTAAATGAGTATATGTAAATAAATAAAATGTACTAACCTTGCAAGTTCAAAATCCGAGCTATGTAGATCGAGAATTGGATTTGTTCAACCGGTGGCTGATAAAAAAAATAAACAGCTCAAACAAAAGCCATGAACAGTGTCGCAACTATAGCATATGTGTCGAAAAGTCTCTTAAACTCAGGTATATATAGATCGATTATCGTCGATATAGCGACAAAAATGCATGAGTTGACACGCAAAAAGTCAACTAGCCGTTGCAAGCCACGTGTGTTAGCAAGTGCATTGAGATAGTCAACAGTTTTCTCTATAGCGATGAACTTTCGTCACAATAGAGACGATAATTGCGACCAATTTAATAACAAAATGAAAAAAATGCTTAACTTACTACATATTTTTCGACGAATGTAAGAAACGTAGAAAAGTTTCATGGAAAAATCCACCCATATGTAGTAGTGCATGGTGGTAAGGATGCTTTCCGCTGAGCTTAGTTGGATCTATAACCTCTGCAACTCGCTCTCTACTCTATATACTCTATCGCTATATGATTTTCTCAATTTCACAATAACCTTCCTGATCCCGTGTACTGGCTTATATAGGAATTGTGTGAAGCTTCTCGGAGATGTTACCTAAATTGTGTTTTAATTGGATTGGTTCTTCCTATGTACTTTCCATTGAATTCCCTTGTTGTCGCCAGTTGGCACGATTAATGCGGCTTCCTTTAAATCATTCTTTTCATTTAAGTTTTATATCCATCTTTCGTTAACGGTTATTTTTCATACCTTCCATTTCTGTTGTTTCCGATTTTTAGTGACCGTTGGTCCTTTCTTCGTTGTGATAGCGTTTCCGAGTGCGTGCGCTCATTCTCTTTTTCGGTGTAGTATGCCTTTGTTTCTATATTTTGATGTCTGGCGCAGTAACCCCTCTGTTTTTGTTTTTTTTAAGTGTCAGGAGGTCGACTATCCCTATACAGCTTCATGTGACTCCCATTAATCCTCCCTCTGAGTTTTGTTCCTCCTAAATCCTTCAACTATACATCTCCCCCGTCTGTGAAAGTATTTACTTTGTATGGTCCTAACCAATGCGTCCTGAGTATTCCTGGGTGCTAACGAGATTTACTGTCGTACACCAAGACTAAGTCTCCTTCCTTGAAATTGTTTCTCTTTATATGTCTATCATGCCAAGATTTGTCCCTTCCTTTTTGTACTTCTTGGTGAAACCCTGCTAGAATCCTATCTTCCTCCATGATCATCAGTTGATTTAGTATTTCCTGTACTACACCTCATTGTGTCATGTTTGTTATTGTTTCTACACGCAGACAAGGTACCAGAAACTCTAATGGCACCATTGCTTCTTGTCCATACACCAATCAGAATGGTGCTTATCCTGTCAATTTTTTGCAGGTGGTCCTATACGCCCACAATACTGTCGGTATCTTCAAGTCCCAATCATCCCTATTAATGTTGCAGATCTTTGTTAGTTCATCTTCAAGGATTTTTTTGAAGGCTTCCACTGTTTCATTTGCTTGAGGATGATATGGTGTGCTCTTTTGATGATAATTTTCAAACTCTTCAGTCATATCCTTAATAGTGTTGTTAATGAAGTAAGTTCCTTGGTCACTCATCAAAATCCTAGGGTATCCAAATCTAGTGATCACGTGCTCAAACAAGAAGTGTGTTGTTGTCTCTACGCTGCAATATTTTATTGGTGCTACTTCTGCCCATCTTGTTAAGTATTATGTTGCAATGATAATGTACCTCGCTTCTGACTTTTTTTTTGGTGGGTTAATTGGTCCCACAAAATCTATTGCCCATTTGTCGAATACCTGCAAGGTTACTTGTGGTCTTAGGGGCATTGCGTCCCTTCTATTCAGTTTACCAACCCTCTGACATACATCACATTTCTAGTAGTAGTCCTTTGAGTCTCTGTGAATGGTAGACCACCATAGTGCTGCACGCAATACCTTCTATGCAGTAGCTTTTCCTGCATAATATCCTCCTGCTATTCCCTCATGGGATTCTACCAAAATCCTTGGTCTTTCATTTTCTAGCACACATCTTCTCAATATCCTATCTGCACCCATTTTGTATAAGTGTCCTACAATCAACTGATAGTCTGCATCCCTGAATACCAGGTTTTTCTTCTGCACAGTGTTGAATTCCTGTGGTGCAGTCCCTGTGCTCAAGTACTAGATGATGTCTGCAAAGTATTCATCGACTATCTAGACTAAAAATAGTTGTGCGTCGGGAAAGTTGTCCTATAGATTTGTAGGTTCCTCCCCATTAGTGATCCTTGACAGGTGATCAGGTCCTATGTTCAACTTTCCTGGTTTGACTATCACTTCAAAGTCAAATTCTTGGAACAACAATAACCATCGACAAATTCTCCTCCCCAACACTGGCTTGTTGACGAGGTATTTGAGAGCTAAATGGTTCATGAACATCTTGAAATGTTTTCCCAATAAGTAGTGTCTGAACTTCTGAAGCGTGTAGACCATAGATAATCCTTCCCTCTCTGTGGTATTGTGGTTATGCTCCGATTCTGACATTTTTCTGCTAGCAAATGCTATCGGATGGTCCAATTCTCCTACTCATGGTTGCGCCAGAATAGCTCTAAGTGTTATCATCGATGCATCTACATGTATGTGGAATGTATTTTCCCAATCGAGAAATAATAGTATTGATGTGGTTACCATCTTCTCTTTCAGGGTGTCCAATCCACGCTGATAGTCCTCATTTCACTGAAACTTTGTGTCTTTCCTTAGCAATTTATCCATTGGCACAATGATCTTTGCATACCCATTTATAAATTTCCTGTAGTATCATGTGTGTCCCAATGTCACTCTCAATTGGCGGAATGTTTTTGGTGGTGGCGGGTTAACAATTACTGCAATCTTGGAAGGATCTACTAGAAAGCCTTGCTTGCATACTATATGGCCCAATAGTATTCCAAAAGGTGTTTCGAAGATGCACTTCTTGATTTTTAATGATATCTAACACTGCCTGCATCTTTCTAACATCAGCCGCAATACCTCTACATGGTCTTTCAATGGACTATAGACTATCCAATCATCTAGATATACCTCTAGAAACTGGTGGATGAATTCTTTGAATGCAGTTATGACTATTATGGAAAATATTTCTGGTGCATTCTTTAGTCCAAACAACATGACTGTATACTAGTAGGATCCCCATTCTGTGGAAAAAGTGGTCTTGTATCTGTCTTCTGGTGCTATCTTGATCTGATGGTATCCTAAGAATCCATCGGTGAATGAATAAGCTTTATATCCTCCTACATTCTCCAACACCTCATCTGTGAAAGGAGTAGGGAATGGGTCATGTAGGCACGCATCATTCAACTTCCTCAATTTGACGCATATCCTTATCCCCCCTTGTTTCTTCTCATGAACTACCATCAGGCTTACCCATTCAGACTCCTCTATAGGTTCTATGATTCCATCCTCCAACATCCTATCGATTTTAGCCTTGACTTTTTGCTTATATATCGAGTTTAGTCTATATGGTCATTGTCTGATTGGTATTGCCTCAACTCTGAGCAGTATCTTCAATTCGCCTAGCTCTCCTGCTATGCCTTTCATTTCTATGAACGTTGTTGGGAATAGGTTGTTGCACTCACACAGTAACTTTGTTATGCTTTCCATTGTTTGCTCATTCTAGTAGTCTCTAATGCTGGCCATTTTGGGGTTCTCAATTGTCCCAATGTTGAATTTCTTCACCTTGATCGGCACAACAATCACTTCTGATTCCAGAGGTGGACCTTTGTAATGATCCCAAGCCATTATGCAAGGATCATCATTGTTTTGGTG
>SNQJ01S0053670.1:19670-39322 GCA_010110895.2 Picea sitchensis
CCCTATCACAGACTCCAATGTTTGGTTTTGAGTGGCCTTGGAGAGTTACCTCTCCAACCTAATCCAAGGCCCTAGTCCTGAACTAGTGTATGAACCTTACAAACAAAAAGTCTAATAGATTTTAAATTAGCGTTACTTTTGTGGGCTTTTTTACGTCACGGGTATGAAGGTGAAACTGATGATGTGTAAAGACTCAAAGAAAAAACAAATGAAAAAAGATGAAAACAAAATGCTTTTACTAAATGCAAAAATCAACAACTTTTCACAAAGAAAGACTTCTTTTCTTTTCAATTTTTCTAAGATTTCATGCAGCAAACATAAAGTAATTTCACTCGACTACGAGCTACTTATACTCTAAATGTACTGCAAAAACTTATGAACAAAATACTTCTTCCTAGCTATTGATGCAGAAACACAATCTTCAAACAAAGAAGAAAATAAAAACGAAATATATATTTTTTTTATTTGAGTGCTAAATGAAGCAACAAAGGGAAAATGCCGACAAGCACAAAACCAAGAAAACCAAACAAAATTCTGGCTTAAATCGTAGATCGCAAGGAATCAGAGCAAAGATACACAATGGCAATCAAGAAAGCACTGACTCTTACGCTTGTCTAAAAACCATAAAACAAACTTTTTCTTTTTTATCTTTTCTATCAAATATCAACTAAGAAAAAACAGGCTAAGGGTAAGAGGCCCTAACCTACTGACTGTTCAACCCTAGGCTCAAACACTTGAGAGGAACACTTCTCACCACAGGAGGGGATGACTGCCCCACCATGATTGAAAAGAAACCTATCAAAGCACACCTCTGTTACTGAAATAGCACGCGTGCAAACGCGTGCTGAGCTACCACATAGCACGTGTACCTGCGAGCTGCACTTGCATAGGCCGCGTGTATGTATAAACTACCAGACAAAAATAAACACAGGAAACCTAGACCAGGAAGAGGCCTCTGGTATTGATAACCAGGGTCTCTTGAAGGCTTGGATGCTTCTTCTTAATAGAAAATAAAAATAATTGCAAGGAATAACAAAACACAATAAAGCAAACTGAGACAAGACTGTGAACCAGCAAGACTCACACAAGATCCAGAAATCCCCCTGAGAATATTAAATTCTGATAGAGAAGAGGAGGACTACCTCTCAATATTTCTGACTCCTACACGCTACTGAAACCTCTACAACAAGCGTTCACACACGGGCTATACAAGGTTATGGCACGGGCACACGCGTGCAGGCCTTCTGCAGGCCGCGTGTACCTCTGTGTGTCCCGAAAATTGCCGTCAAGCAATATTCAGGGAAAACTGGTATAAGGAACCAGGCTCCCTGCTAGCTCAGGCCTTACTGAAAAAGACAGGCAAAGAAACAGAAAATATAATCTCTTAAACTACCCAAAAACTAAATCCGGAAACCCTAAAGAGTATCTTCCCCAGTGGAGTCGCCAATTCTTTTGTTGGGAAATAATACCCTACGGACTAGCAAACTAGGGTTAGATTTGCATGCAGATTTTGACCGTAAATAAATGACCTTTTAACCTACCACCCAAAACTTAAACCCCTCTTTCAAGACACATGCATGGAAAGGAACTACTAACCTTTTTACTGATGTTTGGTGTAGATCCTCCGTTGCACTTTGCCCGCTTACTTGCACTACTCCTTCCAAAGTTAACCTGCAATCAAGAAAAAACACTATGCATGCATGCTATTTTTCTACTTGAGGGTTAGAAATTAATAATAAATTACACAAACCACATATAACTCATGCATTGGGACGGGAAAAGTATTCTTTTATTATTCTCAATATGAATCAACTTACAATAATTGTTGAGACCGGCCACCGCTCCTTGATCCTGATCCTGGGCTCCTCCTCTTCTTTTGTCCTCCAACTGCTTTGTGTTAATTCTCCTTAGGCTTGAGGAAAGGATAAAGGGTTGGGACAAATGGATTCGGCAAATGGGCAGAGTTTCTTCGCTATAATTTTCCTCCTCCAAATAGTACCCCTACCCCTTCTTTTATAGGCTAGAAGGAGCTAGGGTTTTGGACGAACTCTCGGCCATGCATGGCCGGGAGTTTCAGTTAACTGACCCATAGCATTTTTTCCCATCGGCAAATTTCCTATTTTTGAGTTTTGTTAGGTAAACGTGGGTTGAATTAGGCCTGCCAGCATTCACACGCATGAAGTAGTGAGTTAGGGTGCGTGTACCTTTACCCAAGAGGGTTTTCAAAGAGGTTTATCAAAATATGTTTTGGCAATGAAGGGAAATGAGTTGGCATGATGCCAGGTAAGCATGTGTGGTGCAATTTAGGGTTATAACATTGGTCATGCCTTTTAGTTTGATAGATTCCCCCAAAAAATTCATGAGAATGATGGAAAATGTCTTTCGTCCTTTCACCAATTATTGTGTAGTGGTGTATCTAGATGAAATCCTCATCTAAAGCCAGATTTGGTTGGAACACTTACAACATATCCAACAAGTTCTGCACACTCTGTGACAACACAAACTATATGCGAACTTGGAAAAATGATCCTTCAACATGAGCAAGGTCTAATATCTAGGCTAAATTGTTGATGAGCATGGTTTTCATGTGGATCCAGCCAAGATCCAAGTCATCCGTGACTCGCCAACCCCAACCGCCCTCACGGAGCTTCAGAGCTTCTTAGGCCTTGCCAATTTCTATCGTAGGTTCATGTTGGGATTATCCCATATTGCATGGGCCCTCAACCAAGTAACCAAGGGTGGTGGTAAGGCCAAGTTTTTGTGGGGCCTGTCCCAACAACAAGCATTCGATGATTTGAAGCAAGACTTGTGCTCAACCCTAGTACTTTCGTTACCTAACCTGTAACAACCGTTTGAGATCGAGATAGATGCCTCAGGCTATGTTGTGGGTGCAGTTTTCACTTAGCAGGGCCACCCCATGGCATATCATAGTGAGAAACTCAAATGTTTTCCATAAGTACCCTAATTACGAAAAACAAATGTACTCCATTGTGAAATATTTATACTAGTGAAGGAATTACATTCTCTGGAAGGAGAAAGTCATCCAGACTGATCATAAGCCACTGCAGTTTATGCAAACACAAGGAAAATTCCAGAATGACTGCCATCAGAAGTGGTCCACAAACTTGTAGCAGTTCCACCTCAACATCAAGTATAAGACAGGTAGTGCCAACCAGGTTGTTGATTTCCTTATCCAACCTCCAATAAGGGCATTCACCATGGTGCTAGAATCTTGTGGCCATGAGACCTCCGAATGGCCCCACCTCTATGATAAATATCTTGAATTCACCACCACCTACCAGATGTTGGATTCCAGCACAACTGTCACTAATTTCCATCTTCAGGATAGGTTTTTATGCCATATGGGCCATTTCTGCATTCCATCAAGCGAGAGGGTGAAGCTGATTTAGGAATCCCACTATAGTCGGGTGGCAGGACATTTCGGCATAGAAAATCTAGTGGTAGTGTTGTAACAACATTTTTACTAGGAGAAGCTTCAACATGATGTCAACAAGTATATAAGGTCCTGCACTACCTGTGCTATTTTCAAACCAGCCACTAAGAAACATAGCATGTACACCCCTTTGCCTACTCTTGATAGGCCCTCATAATCCATATCAATGGACTAGATGTTAGGCCTTCCATCCACCAAGCGGGGAAATGTCTATGTTTTTGTGGTTGTTGATCACTTTTCCAAGATGGCGATTATGGTTTCCTGCAAGAAGAGAATCACAATGGAGGCCATTTCCAAGATCTTATTTGAATGAGTGTGGGTACATTTTGGTATCCCACAAAGCATTATCACAGATCAAGAAAATCGACTCCTCAACACATTTTGGTCAAGCCTCTGGTCATTGTTGGACAACAAGTTCACCAAATACACTTCCTTTGACCCACATACAGATGGACAAACTGAGGTCATCAACCAAATGATTGTGCATATCCTGCACATGTACAATTCCAAGCAGCCCCACACATGGGACAAGAGTCTTCCTTATGTTCAACACAACTACAAAAGAGCCATAAATAGTTCAACCAACCACATCCCCTTTCAGGCGGCGTTGGGATTCCAACCATTGGGTCACATGGATGTTTCACTACCCATTGCGTCCACCCACGCCGACTCATCTCATGCTTCAACTGAAGCTGATAAATCCTCACAATTCATTGAGCGGATCCATCACATCCACAAATAGGTTCAATGCCAAGTACAAGCAGTGCCATGATCAACATTGGGTGGCACACAAGTTTAAGGTGGGAGACAAATTTTGGTTGCACTTACAGAAAGAATGCCTTAAAGGGCCTCATCAAAATCTTTTTCCACTTTATTATGGACCTTACACCATCACCAAGGCTATGGGTGACAATTCTTTTGAGATCAACATTCCCCCCTTCCTTGGATTGCACCCAATGTTCAATGTGGACCTCCTTCAACCATATTTTCCACCATTATTAGACAACTCGAATATCATAGAACAATTTACACAAACATATATCAACCTTGAATACATGGAACATGAATCCACTGATAATATCATGGACACACAATTCAATGGCACTCGCTAATAGAGGATCCAACTTTATCGGCTTTTCAAAGTAGGGCAGCTCCTACACCAAGGAAACTGGCTCATCTAGACCCAAATTCAGCAAAAATTTCCTCATACGATGGGGAAACTCAACACAATGGAGACCATTTCTTCCTAAGGAGGGAGGATTGATCCAAGAGGATATCAGTGTCCACCCACCTATTCCAACTGGCTCAAAAAAGTTTTTCAGAAAATTACTATTTTTCATAGTTTTTCAAGTCCTAAACTTCTGGGGCCATTTTGAGGGCCTAAATGAAGCTCCTCGACAAGACCTTTCCAACAATCTATGATTCTCCCTATACAGATATTGTATGCAAAATTTACGACCCCAAGAAGTTAATGTACTAACTTACCCCAACGAGGCCCACATGACTTTTAGTGTTTCATCTCCTAGGGTTAGGTTTTTTGGATGTCTAGGGTTTTGACATTGATGTTTATTGTAAAAGGGCCTTCAGAGCCACATTGTACTCATCTTCTTGAAAATGAGCATATTATTCACATCTCTTCTCAGAAATAAGATGCCACCATACTAGCAATCTTGTTTACATCTGCATTTTACAGTTTCAACATATTTCTTATTTAATAGAAGTCAAGTTTTATTGTATCTCTGTTATTATTCACTGTGTATCTATTTTAATATTATAAATATGTTATTTCATTTTTTTCTTCTCATAAATCCAAATTAGTGGTATCAAAGCGATATTCTCGTTCTCGTTTTTTAGTGAATGTCCCCGACAAGGTCAGGGTATAGAGAGTTGGGTCTCGATCTTGTTTCTCTTGAGGACAATTTCTCTCGCACACCCAATAAACCTTCCATGGAGGGAGAAAAGAAAGGTGATGAGATAGGATATCCTTTCAAAATGTTGCTCGAGGATTCCCTCGAGTGAAATAGGAACGAGATGATGGAAAAATTTGCACAAATACTTCGACAACTTCGGACAAGCGATGCATCTACCTCAAGTGGAGGCACCACCCCCTTCATGGTATAGATCGATTTTTATATTCCTATATTTGAAGTTCAAATAGATGTGGATGTTGTAGATCAATGGTTAAACCTTCTAGAAGGTTATTTTTCTTTCCACAATGTTTCCGATAGAGAAAAAATTACATTTGCACTCCTCAAGGCCATCCCCCATGTCCAAGATTGGTGGGGGACTTTCTGTGAGCAAAAGGAAATAAAGGGATCCAAATTATTTGCACTTGCACCCACTTAGGGTTACTTCAAGGATATTATTAAGGAACAATACTACCCTGTTGGAAGTTATGACAACTTGTATACAATATGTACCATACTGTGGAATAAAAGAGACCAAACAGTGCGAGAGTTCATCAATGTCTTCCATACCTTGCGAACCAAGATGGGTGTCAAATATTTTGAGTGAAAACTGGTGCTCAAGTACCACGAAGGTCTACATAAATACATCCATACATAAATGGATTTTTTGGACATCTCATTCTTGGGCACGACTTATCGATATGTTGTCAAAATCGAGCAGAAGCTTAAACAAAAGACAAGACAGATGGGGCCTGGAAACCCCTCATAGCAGAAGAAGGGCAAGGGAAGCCCCAACCGGTAGAACAAAGGACAAAGCAAAGATGGGCAGCCTTAGGACAACTAGTGTAATCCGCAAGTAAAGAAGGACAATGAAAATATGAAGAAAGATATCGGGAATTGGTGCGACTTCCATAAGAGCCCTTGGCATAACACTATTGATTGATGCTCAAAGAGGTCATAAAAAGGTCAAGGTGAAAGAATATGAATCAGATGCAGGTTTCAACTCTCTGTTAGAACTAGAAAAGGGGAGACAAATCATTTATGTAGAACCTAGTGCCACAGTTTCTACCACCAAGATCCAACCCGGTGAACCTTATGAGCTAGAGGAGGGAGAGTGCCTGTTTATTTCACAGATGTGAGTGAAAGGAAATACAATGCATTTCATCATTGATAGTGGTAGCTAGAAGAACCTCATCTCAGCCGAGCTCATCAAGCAGCTAGCCCTGCTGAAAATGTCACACCTGTTGGCATATTTACAGACATAAGGCAGCGTGTTTTTCATTGATGGCGAGATCAACACGATCAACAGTGCAATGATGATGGCATGGCAAGATCGAAAGTGTAAGCTCAAGTGTGAAGAGAAATAGTGATCGTTGGATCACCCATTCCGAATTCCTGATGGCCATCAGATCTGAATTTAGATAAGAGGAGAACACAAAAAAGGAGAACAGATCTTTGGCATCAGATCTTAGCGTGAGGACTGACCGTTGTTGGATCCAAAAGAACGAGAATGATCTTTAAATGCAAGGAGAAGTGGGTTCACAGAGTCCTGAAAGTAGGGGGACCGTCCATTATCAAAGAGGACATGTGGTGAAAGATCAAAGCACGACAAAGGATAAGTTTTAGAGTTTCGAAGATTGGGAAATATGAAGAAAGGAGGTGATCTAACCCCTCGAACTTGCGATATGCGAAATCGTGATAAAAATCCTGGTCTTTGGAGCCATAGGACATGTGGCACGCGATTGGAATTTCGCTGAATTGCACATTGGAGGAGTCAAAGGAACGTGGTGTGGGAACTTGTGAGATGAAAAATCCATAAATTATCTGGGCCATCAGATCAAGGATTGATATGGACCATTGGATTGAGGTATTTCATGGACCGTTGGATGCAGATTACATGTGGCAAGAGGTTATCATTTCGCTGGCTAGAAATTCAAAGGAAGGAGGTTCTTTATCCTTTGAAATCACGAAATGTGAAACCAAAATTTAATCTGAGTCGTCGATCAAAGGGAGAGCATGGACCATTGATCTGACTCCATTTTGGAGTTTCGGATACTGGGAGTTGGAGGAGTCAATGAGACTCACAAAAAAAGTTGTGAATCATGAAGCACTTTGTGGATAAGCGCCTGGTCACCACCAATGGTCACGAGAAGGGAAGAAGCCAATATAGATAAGCTCCTTTTTTTTTCTAAGTTTCGGTGATCACGACATGGAGTTTTGAGACCCTTCATCACAAGAATGCCAAAATGCAAAATTGTGAAATCAATTCTGCTTAGCGTTCGGACACAACCAGTGGGCATATGAGATAAACGCAAGACCCTGTGGAATTAATCCAATGGTGTTGATTAATTGGGAATATGATCGAAGGGATACTATTGCAATTCACAGTTAATTGATCAGTTATGATTCAGTTAGCAGAACTGAATCATATTTCTTGTATGTTTGGCGATTTAGTTGCTGATGCATTTTCTTGGAGATTCAAGGTGTAACTGAACAGGTGGAATAGAATAAAATGGAAATAAAATGTCTGTGGAAGGTTGGATGTTCGAACTGAAAAATGATTTGAACTGTAAGAAAGGTAAAATAAGAGTATTCATAGTGTGAGATAAAAATCAGAGATACTGACCAGACAGAAGAAAGAGCAGAATTGCAAAACAATTTGAAGTAGAGAAGAACTGTAGAACAAATAAAAGTAGAGAATAATTGCAAAAAAGATAAAAGCAGAGAAGAATTGCAGAACAGAGAAGAAGTGGTAAGAATTGAAACACCTCTACTGTTGGTTATTCAATCATTTATTTATAATCAGGGAGGTTGGGTGGTTTTATGGAGGAATGTGGTCCTATGATATTCAAGTTGGTTCTTGAATATTGGAAGTTGTATCTTCCATCTAGTTGTGGCTAGAAACACAGGGTGGCAGGGTGGTGCTCGGGAAAACACAGATTTTTCTATATGCAAGTTGGTGCTTGTATAAGTCCAGTTGGTTCTAGAACATTTAAGGAGTTGATGATTCCTTCTAGTGGGTGCTAGAGAAACCAGAGAGTTGGTGCTCTCAACAAGTTGGAGCTTTTAAAACAGAGGTAGTAGCCTCACATTGAGTTGGTACTCAAAGATAGATGATGTATAGAAATTAAAACTCTGCCTATCATTCGAAGAGGAAGATGTTTTCTCCCTTTATGGGTTTCATCATGAAAATCTGTCTCTGTGTATATCTTATGTGTGACTAATGTTCATTATTTATGTTGTTGATATATTGTATAATATTGATGGTCACTTGAAAGATATTAAAAATTATTTGAATAGTCATAAATTCTTTAAGCACAGTAACAACTGATTCATCCCCCGCCCCTCTCAGTTGTCTTAGTAATTTCAACAATTGGTATCAGAGCAGGTTCCTTTTACTTAAAGGTAGATCTGTAAACTTAAACATGACAATTCACTAAGAGACTGCATCCAATATGCCTCCTCTCTTTGATGGAACACATTTTGACTTCTAGAAGGTTAGAATGAGAACATACCTAATGGCCTTAGGTGCTGATGTTTGGCATGTAGTAGAGACTAGATACATAAAGCCTATTGTGCTAGATTCCAAGAATGATAAGTTATAATTTAGCTTTAATGCTAAGGGAATGAATGTTATCTTGAATGGACTTGCAGAAGGTGAGTTTGTAAAGGTGATGCATCTTCAAACTACCAAAGAAATGTGGGATAAACTTATTAACAGTCATGAAGGAAATGAGAAAGTAAAAGATGCCAAACTTCAAACATATAGATTGAAATTTGAACAACTAAAGATAAATGAATATGAAATAGTTAGCAAGTATTTTTTAAGACTTGAAGAGCTTGTGAATGCCATGAAGGGTCTTAGTGAGAAAATTGAAGAATCATTTTTAGTTCATAAGATTTTAAGATCTTTGCTTGATAAATTTAATCCAAAAGTCTCTGCAATAGAAGAACTAAATGATCATAAAACTCTTTCCATTGATCAACTCCTAGGAACTCTAACTGCATATGAAATGATAATTAGCAAAGATAAATCCATTACTAGAGAAGCATATTTTAAAGTAGACAAGAATATTGATTCAGAATTAGATGATATTGAGGCAAAATTTGTGTGAAGGTTAAATAAAGGATCAAGAAAATATCAAGTCAAGATCCCTTTCAAATGTTTTAACTGTGATAAGATAGGTCATTTTTCATCTAAGTTTCCTCACCAGAAAAAGGATCGAAAATCTGATGATGAAAAGAAATACAAATTTAAGAAATATAGTAAAAAGAAAAGTTTGTGTGAAAACAATGACAACTCCTCAGAAGACATAGATAGTGATTCATCCTATGAAGACAAAGTGAATGATTTTATGCTTATAGCTATGGGATATCTTGGTGATGAACATTCAGGAGGTGAAATGGATGACAAAGAATCTGTGGTGGATATGGAAGGTGAATTAATCAGTTCTTTGGAAGAAATTGATAGACTCAAATGTAAGACGATAAAACAAAAATAGTTGTTGATGTAGTTTAAAATGAATGGTAAAAAACCTGATGAAGAATTTTCTCTACTAAAAGTGGAGTTAGAAGAGGCAAAGAAAATAGAATACATTCTGAAACAACAATTATCAAAGAATAAAGAGAGGTGTGAAGTCTTAGAAGAAGAGATAGTAAAAACTAGAAAAGAAATGGAGAAGTTTAAGGCATTGTATCACCAAAATCTTTCAAATATTAAAGCCTCAGAAGAATTAACTTCCATTCTAAATCAACAAAGGAATCCAAAGTTGAAAGTTGGCTTGGGCTATGAAGAAGGATCAAGTAGTGATCATCCAAGTAATACAGAACCCATAAATTTTGTCAAATATATAATCATTGACAACAACCACTCTACAGAAACAAAGAAAGAAAATCAACCACCAAGAAGGAATGAAAGAAAAAGTACCAGAACCGAATCTGTAGATCAGAGAAACTATCAGCATGGAAGAAATCAACCAGCTCAAAGAAGATGATTTTTTTCCAGGTACAAAGGATTTTTCTCTGGATATTGTTTTTTTTGTTCTAACTTTGGTCACAAAGCTATAACATGTTCTTTAAGATTTAGATATGAGCAATCAAGTTATTCAAGGAATAATTATTTTCCACAACAAAGAATGAGACAACCAAGCAACAATCAACCACAGACTATAAATCATGTGATGAATGGGAGAAGGACGTAGGTGAAACATAAAAACAGTTATGAGAATAACAATCATTATGATCTGTTATTCAGTGAACCAGAATGCTACAACTTCCATAACTATGGACATAAAGCTGCAGACTGACGCTTAAGGAACTATAAGCCAGATTTGAATCTTGCTGCTGAAAATTTCAAGGTTTGGAAAAACAAAGAAGATGACCAGTGTGGATTAGTGTTATTAGTCCAAAGACAAAATAATCCCTGGTATATTGACAGTGGATGTTCCAAACATATGACTAGAGACAAAAGTAAGTTTCTAAATCTAAGTGAAAGAAAATAAGGGAATGTAACTTTTGGAAATGATGCACTAGGAAAAATAAAAGGTAAAGGAATGGTAAGTCTGAGTAATGGAAAAGGGAAAGCTCAATATGTGTTGTTTGTAGAAGGTCTGAAACATAATTTTCTTACTGTTAGTCAAGTCTGTGACTGAGGATGTGAAGTTTTTTTTACTTCTAAAGATTGTAGAATAATGTCTGTGAATTTAGGACAACTGATTGCAAAAGGCATAAGAACAGAAAACAATGTCTATGTTTTAAAAGAAGAAAAAGAAGAATGCCACTTAAGCAAGTATGATGAAAGTTGGATATGGCACAGGAGACTTGGACACCTAAATTTTGATCATATAATCAAGCTTAGAAACAATGGAGCAATAAAATATCTTCCAAAGATATCTAAGCCATATGACTATGTTTGTAAACCTTGCCAGATAGTAAATCTTACTCGGACACAGTTCAAATAAAAAAACTTTCCTTCAATAGAAAAACCTCTCTAGTTAGTACATATGGATTTATGTGGACCATAAAGAAAAGAAGGTACATGAAAAGAAAACCATTTTATGTTGTTTATTGATGATTATTCTATACTAACATGGGTTGCCTTTTTGAAGGAAAAATTTGAAGCATTTGAAAAATTCAAAGTGTTTAAGGCTCTGACTGAGAATCAAACAAGAAAAAGATTGAAGGCAGTAATATATGATAGAGGAGGAGAGTTTAGTTCATGGAACTTCAAAGATTTATGTGATAAACATGCAATCAAATGAGAATACACTATTCCAAGGACTCCACAACAAAATGAAGTAGTTGAGAGGTAGAATAGATCAGTTCAACATATGGCAATATAAATGATGAATGAAAGGAATATTTCTCAGACATATTGGGTGGAAGCAATTCATATAGTTGTTCATATCCTTAACAAATCTCATCTCATGACACACAGTGACAAGACTCCTTATGAACTATGGTTTTGAAGACCTACTTCAATCAAGTATTTTAAAGTCTTTGGGAGTAAATTTTATATCAAGAATAATGATGAAAATATTGGCAAATATGATGACAGGGCTGATGAAGGTATCTTCTTAGGTTATGCTACAAATAGTAAAGGGTACAGATTCTACAATAAGAGACTGCATAAATTGGTTGATTGTATCGACATAAAATTTGATGAAGAAATCCCGGTCAGAAATATAAGCAGTGTTGAACCAAGCACAAAAGATATAGTTGAAGAAGAAGATGAATAGGTCCAAGGGTTAGAAAGGGAAGAATCTGAATCAGATGAAGATACAAATACTCAGGCTGACACAAATAAGTAGAAAGAAAAAAAACCATCTCTCGGAATTGTTAGAAAGAATCATCCTGNGAAATTAGTTAAAGACTCAGAACAATCCTAGGTTGTTTTTCTATCTATGATTGAACCTAAAAATTTTGATGAAGCCAAGAACCATGATGATTGGATTAGAGCTATGAATGAAGAGCTTGATCAAATTGAGAAGAACAATACTTGGGAGCTTGTTCCTAGACCTTAATATAATAATGTAATAGGTTCCAAATGGGTGTTCAAGAATAAAATGAATGAAAAAGGACAAGTTGTTAGAAATAAAGCCAGATTGTTCTATAAAGGGTATGCACAAGTTGAAGGTCGAGATTTTGATGAAACTTTTGCACCAATGGAAAGATTGGAAGCCATCATAATGTTTCTTGCATATTCATGTCATAAGAACTTTAAATTTTATTATATGGATGTTAAATCAACATTTCTTAATGGAGATTTAGAGGAAGAAGTATATATGGAGCAACCTGAAGGATTCTCATTGACAAATAATCCTTATTATGTTTGCAAGCTGAAGAAGGCTTTATATGGATCGAAACAAGAACCACGAGATTGGTATTATAGACTGGAAAAAATTTTACAAGACAAAGGGTTCAAGAAAGGTATTGTTGACAACAATCTCTACATTAAGTCTGAAGGTGATAATTTACTAGTTGTTTTGGTTTATGTAGATGATATTATTTTTGGTTGTACTAATGAATCCTCTGCCCAATGGTTTGCTAACTCTATGAAAACAGAGTTTGAGATGTCCATGATAGGAGAACTATCATACTTTCTTGGTTTACAAGTAAATAAAAGTTCTGCAGGAATATTTATCTCTCAAGAAGAATATTTGAAAGAGATGTTGAAGAAATTTCAGATGGAAGATTCTTCTCCTGTTAATACACCTATGGTGATTGGTTGCAAGCTCAGTAAAGATGATATTTCACCCAATGTTGATAAAAGGACATATTGATCAATGATAGGCAGTCTTTTGTACATCACAACATATCGTCCTGATATAATGCAAGTTGTTGGAATGGTAGGTCGTTATCAGTTTGCTCCTAAACAAAGTCATTTAGTAGCTGTAACCAGGATATTCAAGTACTTGAAGGGCACAATGACTTATGGTCTTTGGTATCCTAGAACTCAAAACTTTTAGTTAACTGCTTATTCAGATGCTAATTGGGCAAACTGTGTGGATGCGAGAAAGAGCACCAGTTGATGAGAATTCTTCCTGGGTGACTTGTTAGTAGCATGTCTTAGTAAGAAGCAGGGATCCATTTCCTTATCAACTATAGAGGAAAAGTACATTGCTGCTGCTACTTGCTGAACACAAATTTTATGGATGATACAAACTCTTGCAGATTTGAAGGTAACTTATACTGGTCCCATTCCACTTCACTGTGATAACTCCAGTGAGATCAATCTCTCTAAGAATCTTGTACTTCATTCAAAGTCTAAGCATATACCAATAAAATATCATTTTCTCAGAGAACAGGTTACAAACAAAATTTTTCATGTGAAGTATATTCCTTCCATAGGACAGATAGTTGATATATTTACTAAACCGTTAGCAGTGACACCTTTTGGATATCTTCGTCAGAAGTTGGGGGTTATATCTTCTTTTGTCTAATCTGTTCACCTTGTGAGGGGGAGTATGTGACTGTCACATATATGATACCTTCAATATGTATGGAAACAACTCAGGGGGAGCGTGTTTCTTATTTGACATTGATGTCAAAGGGGGAGAAAAAGTGTGGTAAGGAGTGTGGCAAGGATGATACAGTGGTATGGTTGGTTGGATGTTCAGCATGAAGAGTAGCAGTCCAGGCAGAGAGTGCAGTTCTTCAGGTTCTTCAAGGTCAAGGTTGCCATCAATGCCAAAGGGAGAGATTGTTGGCATATTTATAGACAGAAGGTAGCATTTTTTTCATTGATGGCGAGATCAGCATGATCAACAATGCAACAATGATGGCATGGCAAGATAAAAAACGTAAGCTCAAGTGTGAAGAGAAACAATGATCGTTGGATCACCCATTCTAAATTCTTTGGTGGCCATCAGATTTGAATTCAGACAAGAAGAGCGCATAGAAAAAGAGAACATATATCTGGCGTCAAATCTGAGCATGAGGACCGACCATTGTTGGATCCAGAAGAACAAGCATGATCTTTAAGTGCAAGGAGAAGCGGATTTACAAAGTCCCGAAAGTAGGGGGACCGTCCATTATCAAAGAGGACACATGGTGAAAGATCAGAGCACGACAAAGGCTTCGTTTCAAAGTTTCACAGATTGGGAAATCCAAAGGAAGGAGGTGCTCTAACCCCTCGAACTTTCTATATGCAAAATCGCAATAACAATCCTGGCCGTTGGAGCCATAGGACACATGGTGAGTGATTGGAATTTCACTGTCTTGCACATTGGAGGAGTCAAAGAAACGTGGTGTCGGAACTCGCGATATGTGAAATCGTGAAATGATTTGGGTCGTTAGATCAAGAATTGATATGGACCATTGGATCGAGGTATGTCATGGACTGTTGGATGCAGAGAACACATGACAAGAGGTCATCATTTCGCTGACTGGAAAGTCAAAGGAAGGAGGTTCTCTATCCTTTGAAATCGTAAAACGTGAAACCATGATTTAATCTTAGTCGTCTATCAAAGGGAGAGAGTGGGCCGTTGATATGACACCATTTCAGAGTTTGGGATATCGGGAGTTGGAGGAGTCAATGAGACTCATGGAAAAAGTTGCGAATTGTGAAGCGCTTTGTGGATAAGTTCCTAGTCACCACCGATGGTCACGAGAAGGGAAGAAGCCAGTCCAGCTAAGATCCTTTTTTTTTCTAAGTTTCGGCGATCACGACATGAAGTGTCGAGACCCTTCATCACAAGAATGTCGAAATGCGAAATCATGAAATCAATTCTACTTAGTGTTCAGGCACAACCAGTGGGCTAATGAGATAAACATGAGACCCTGCGGAATTAATCTAATGGTGCTGATTAATTGGGAATATGATTGAAGGGCTATTGTTCCACTTCACAGTTAATTGATCAGTTACGATTCAATTAGTAGAAATGAATGATAGTTCTTGGATGTTTGGCGATTTAGTTGCTAATGCATTTTCTTGGAGATTCAAGGTTTAACGAAATAGGTGGAATAGAATAAAATGGAAACGCAATGACTGTGGAAGGTTTGCTGTTCGAACTGAAAAATGAGTTGAACTATAAGAAAGGTAAAATTACAGTATGCATAGTGTGAGATAAACTCAGAGATGCTTAACAAACAAAAGCAAGAGCAGAATTGCAAAACAGTTTGAAGCAGAGCAGAACTGTAGAACAGATAGAAGAAGAGAAGAATTGTAGAAAAGATAAAAGCAGAGAAGAATTGCAGAACAAAGAAGAAGTGGTAAGAATTGAAACACCTGGACTATTGGTTATTAAATAATTTATTTATAATCAGTGAGGTTGGGTGGTTCTAGGGAGGACTATGGTCCTCTGATATTCAAGTTGGTGCTTGAATATTGGAAGTTGTATCTTCCATATAGTTGTGGCTAGAAAAACAGGGTGGCAGGGTGGTGCTCGGGAAAACACAGAGTTTTCTATATGCAAGTTGGTGCTTGTGTAAGTCCAGTTGGTGCTGGAACATTTAGGGAGTTGATGCTTCCTTCTAGTGGGTGCTAGAGAAACTAGAGAGTTGGTGCTCTCAACAAGTTGGAGCTTGTAAAAAAAAGGTAGTAGCCTCACATTGAGTTGGTGCTCAAAGATAGATGATGTACATAACTTAAAAGACTACCTATCATTCGAAGAAGAAGAGGTTTTCTCCCTTTATGGGTTTCCTCGTGAAAATCTGTCTTTGTGTATATCTTATGTGTGACTGATGTTCATTATTTATGTTGTTCATATCTTGTATAATATTGATGGTCACTTGAAAGAGATTAAAAATTATTTGAATAGTCATAAATTATTTAAGCACAGTAACAACTGATTCACCCCCCCTCTCAGTTGTCTTAGTAATTTCAACAACACCTGAATCCCTACACCATCGAATGGCTCGACCAAGGAAGTGATCTTCGTGTCAGCCAACCAACAATAATTTTAAGGATGGAAATTTATATTAAAATGTAGAAACATGGGATAATCTTACTAGTCCTTAATACGTAAACTATGAAATATTTGGTGATAGTTTTGTAAAAAGATTCAAATTTATAAGGAGTTTAAATAGTTTCTATAAAAGTTTGGCGATTTTTAAGGTAAAATAAATTTATTCTATGGAATTTGGGAGAAATGTTTTTATAAAAACTAGAAATTGGTGAATCATGTTTTGGGAAAAAACATGGAAAATTATCCCATTGGGAAAATTTATCCCCTAAAATCATCTATGCAGCCAACAGTGTCTCTTGTCGTATGACATCAATCCTTTCAAAGATGAGGTATTGTGTGATGTTTCTCCCCTTGAAGTTTGTGATGTTCTTTTTGGCCAACCTTATTTATGGAAATTTCATGCTTTATATGAGTCTATTTCACGAAGTGTTATTATTAATTTGGAGGTAGTCCCACCTAGTGCTATTTCCTTGATCTCTTACAAGCAATGTAAGAAGGTCATCTCTCAGATTGAGAAGTTTTTCTTCTTCATTATTCTCTCTTAGAATGAGAAAAATATTGTAGCCACAACCAAGGCCTCTGCGATTGACCTCTCCACACATCATAAGCATGCTGATAAAGTCATGGAAGAATACAAAGATATCTTCTCCTCACCTACAAGGGTACCTCTGCACTGTCAAATCAAGCATTCCATTGACCTGACCCCCGACGCACTGCTACCCAATGGGCCAGCCTGTCATCACTCTCTGTTAGAAAATGAGGAGATCAAGCATCAAATCCATGAACTTCTCCAAAAGGGTCACATCTAACCCAAATCATAACCTTTTTGAAGCTTGATCATGTTAGTGTAGAATAAAGACAGGACATGGCAACACTGCATTGATTATCGGGCCCTAAATAATGTCACAGTCAGGAACCAATACCTGATTCCCTGAATCGAAGATATCCTTGATCATATCAAGGGGGGAAAATACTTCAATAAGATTGATCTGAAGTATGGATAACATCAGGTCCCAATAGCATAGACATATGTATGGAAGACTACCTTCAAGTCAAAAGAATGTCTTTTTGAATGGATGGTCATGCCTTTTGGTTTGAAAAATGCCCCAACAAATTTCGTGAGGATGATGGATAGTATATTGTGGAATTTCAACAATTATTTTGTAGTGGTGTATCTAGATGAGATCCTCATCTACAACAAGACTTGGGCAGAACAATTGCAGCATATCCAACAAGTTTTGCACACTTTGCGGCAGCACCAATTATATGCCAACTTGGAAAAATGATCCTTCAGCATGGACATGGTCCATTACCTAAGCTAAATTGTTGTTTAGCATGGTGTGCATGTGCATACAACCAATATATACATCATCCGTGACCGACCAGCCTCAACCACACTCACAGAGATTCAGAGATTCTTTGGCCTTTCCAATTTCTATCGCAGGTTCATGTTGGGATTCTCCGATATTGCATGGGCCCTTAGCTAAGTAACCAGAGGTGGTGGTAAGGTCATGTATGTGTGGGGCCTATCCCAACAGAAAGTGTTCAATGATTTGAATCAACTCTTGTGCTCAACCCTAATATTTCTGTTACCTAACCTACAAAAACCCTTTGAGATCGAGATAGATACCTCAGACTATGTTGTGGGCACAATTCTCACTTAGCACAGCCACCCCATGGAATATCATTGTGAGACACTATCAGATGTTTTCCGTAAGTAACCTACTTACGAAAACTAAATTTTCTCCATTGTACAAGCCTATCACCAGTGGAGGCATTACAGTCTCAGGAAGGAGATCGTCATCCACACTGACCATAATTTGCTGTAGTTTATGCAGACACAAGGAAAATTCCATATTGACCGCCATTAGGAGTTGTCCACATACTTGCAACAATTCCACCTCAACATCAAGTATAATACAAGTAGTACCAATTGGGTCATTGATTTCCTCAATCGACCTCCAATCACGACACTCACCACGGTGCTAGACTCTTGCAGCCACGAGACCGACAAATGGGTCCACCTCTATGTGAAAGATCCTGACTTCGCCAATACCTACCAGATGTTTTGTGCCAACAAATATGTCACTAATTTTCATCTTCAGGATGGGTTGTTATGCCATCTAGGCCATCTCTGTGTTCCATCAAGAGAGTGAGAGAATATGGTTTGGGAAGCCCACTACAACCGGGTGGCAGGACATTTCGACATCGAAAATACAGTGGCAGTGTTGTAGAAACATTTTTACTTGCCAAAGCTTCGACATGATGTCAACAAATATATTTGGTCCTGCACTGCCTACGTTATTCCCAAACCAACCACTAAGAAATAGGGCTTGTACACCCCTCTGACTACTCATGACAGGCCCTGGGAATCCATGTCAATGGAGTACATGTCAGACCTTCCATCTACCAATAAAGGAAATGACTGTGTTTTTGTGGTTGTTGATCGCTTTTCTAACATATAGACCATGTCTGCCTGCAAGAAGAGCATTACAATAGAGGCCACTGCCAAGATTTTCTTTGAATGAGTGTGGGTACATTTTTTTATCCCACAAACCATTATCTCATATTGGGAAAACCAGTTTCTCAACAAATTCTAGTCAATCCTCTCATCACTGTTGGACACCAAGCTCATCAAATCCATTTCCTTCCACCCTGAGATGGATGGCCAAACCAAGGTCGTCAACAAGATGATCGTGCATATCCTGTGCATGTACAATTCAAAGCACCCCTACACATGGTGTAGGGGCCGAATAGATTTTACGTCTAATATTTACATGAATTGTAACAATATTAATTTCAAAAATTTCACTAATTTCTTTTAATTGAGAAAAACAGTAAAAATTCATATATTCCTTATTTTGAGCACATACGCATGTAATTTAACAACGAATAATAAATTTAATAACAGATTAAAACAATACATAATTTTAAATACCTGAACCTGATGCTAATAACCCTCCATTTGTCCTCTTGCCTTCTTGACCGCTGCTGCACTGTAAAACACTGCCCAAAACCTAGTTCCACCCTGCCAACTAGGTAACTTCCTAGCTCCAGGATATCATATGGATATCCTGGCCCCTGTTCCCAAAACCTCCAACAACCCCGGTGCCTGACTGATACAATCCTCACTCCAAAACTCCACTCCTCTCTGCAAAATCCAAGAGCCCTCCAAATCAATCCCCCATCTCCCGTAGAATGCCCTCCTGTAAACCTCCTTCCCCTCCATATTCCTCCTTCACCGACCCTCCCCTCATTTACTCCCTACCTAACCCATTTATTACCTTCTTATCATTTCCCGTTAATGCCCCTTATCCCCTTTATTTAATATCTTATCCCTTTCATGTACGTAACTCTTTAATTTAATAAAATAATTTATTATCC
>SNQJ01S0053670.1:39332-50473 GCA_010110895.2 Picea sitchensis
TCTCCCATGACTTCAGGTTTCGGAGGATACACGGTGGGAAATGCCTCCACCCCTCCTAATCATAACTAGGGTCCACACCCTACAATGGAGGATACATTTACATTTCTCTGATACCATGTGTAGGGGCCGAATAGATTTTATGTATAATATTTACATGAATTGTAACAATATTAATTTCAGAAATTTCACTAATTTCTTTTAATTGAGCAAAACAGTAAAAATTCATATATTCCTTATTTTGAGCACATACGCATGTAATTTAACAATGAATAATAAATTTAATAATAGATTAAAACAATGCATAATTTTAAATACCTGAACCTGATGCTAATAACCCTTCATTTGTCCGCTTGCCTTCTTGACCGCTGCTGCACTGTAAAACACTACCCAAAACCTAGTTCCACCCTACCAACTAGGTAACTTCCTAGCTACAGGATATCATATGGATATCCTGGCCCCTGTGCCCAAAACCTCCAACAACCCTAGTGCTTGACTGATACAATCCTCACTCCAAAACTCCACTCCTCTCTGCAAAATCCAAGAGCCCTCCAAATCAATCCCCCATCTCCCGTAGAATGCCCTCCCGTAAACCTCCTCCCCCTCCATATTCCTCCTTCACCGACCCTCCCCTCATTTACTCCCTACCTAACCCATTTATTACCTTCTTATCCTTTCCCATTAATGCCCCTTATCCCCTTTATTTAATATCTTATCCCTTTCATGTACGTAACTCTTTAATTTAATAAAATAATTTATTATCCTCCTTTTATTTCTTTACCTTATTAATTAACGAGTTAATTAATACTTAAATTAATCATTGACAATCATGAATAACTAATTAATAATAATTAATTAGTTTATTTTATTTTAAGAAATAATTATTGTTTAGCGAATCTTTTAGGACATTTAGATTATTAAATTAATTATAATTAATAATCATATACATCTATTTAAGCAGGGTCGTTACACATGGGATGAGAGTCTTCCTTATGTACAACATAGCTACAACATATCCATACATAGCTCAAATGATCACAACCCCTTTCAGGTGGGGTTGGGATTCCAACCATTGGATACCATGGATGTTGCACTACCCCTTGTAGCCACCCAGGCTAACTCATCCCATGCTCCGATTGAAGATTACAAAGCCTCATGATTCATTGAGTGGATCTAGCACATCTGCCAATAGGTTCAATATATTTTACAGAAGTCCAATGACAAGTATAAACATCGCCATGATCAACACCGGGTGCCACACAAGTTTCAGGTGGGAGACAAAGTTTGGTTGCACTTGTATAAAGAATGCCTTACAGGGCCTCATCATAATATTTTTTCACTCCATTATGGACCTTAAACCATCACCAATTTTTTGGGTGACAGTGGTTTTGAGCTCAACATTCTCCCCTTCCTTGGCTTGCACCCAATGTTAAATGTGGACCTCCTTTGGCCATATTTTCCACCATTATTGGACACCTCAGAGATCGCAGAACAATTGACACCAACAGAGGTCAACCCTGAATACATGGAACAAGAATCCACTGATAATATCTTGGACATGTAGGTCAAGGGAACTCGCCAGCAGAGGATCCATCTTTATCGAGTTGTCAAAGTAGGGTATCTCATGCACCAAGGAAAATGGCTCACATGGGCCCAAATTCAACAGAAAACTCCTCATCTGATGGGGAAAATAAACACAATGGAGACCATTTATTCCTAAGGGGGGAGGATTGATCCAAGAGGATATCAGTGGCCACCCACCTATTCCAACTGGCTCAAAACAAATTTTCAGCAATTTACTATTTTTACAGTTTTTCGAGTCCTAAACTTTCGGGGTTGTTTTGAGGTCCTAAACGACATTTCTTGGTGATTGGGAACCTCAATGATAGATAAATAAATGATTGATACCCCTAAATGAATATCCTCTTTAACACCTTTCCAACGAGTTATCGTTCACCCAAAATGAAGATCGTATGGAAATGTTATGAGCCTGAGAAGTTAATGTACTAACTTACCCCAACGGGGCCCACATGAATTTTGGTATTTCATCTCCTAGGGTTAGGTTTTTTGGATTTCTAGGGTTTTGGCATTGATTTTTATTGTAAAAAGGCCTTCAGAGCCTCATTTTAATCATCTTCTTGCAAATGAGCGTAGCCATCACATCTCTTCTCATAGATAAGCTGCCACCATTCTAGCAACCTTGTTTCAGTCTGCATTTTATAGTTTCAACATATTTCTTATTTTATAGAAGTCAAGTTTTATTGTATCTTTGTTACTATTCACTATGTCTCTATGTTAATATTATAAAGTTGTGCTTTCATTTCATTCTTCTCATAAATCCAGATTAGTGGTATTAAAGCAGTCTGCTCATAAATCTGGACCAGTGGTATCAGAGTAGTCTACTCGTCATTTTTTAGTGCATGTTCTCGACGAGGTCAGGGTATAGATATTTGTGTCTCGAGCTTGTTTCTCTTGAGGAAAACCGCTCTCGCACGCTAAAGAAACCGCCCATGGAATGAGAAAATAAATATGACAGGATAGGATATCCTTTCAAAATGTTTCTCGAGGAATCCCTCGAGTGACAGAGGAACGAGATGATGGAAAAATTTTCACAAATCCTTCGACAACTACTGACAAGTGATACATCTACCTCAAGCGGAGGCATCTCCCCTTCAAGGTACATATCAATTTTTATATTCCTACATTTTACGATCAAATCTATGTGGATGTCATAGATAAATGGTTAAACCTTCTAGAAGGGTATTTTTTTGTCCACAACTTTTTCGATAGAGAAAATATTACATTCGCACTCCTCAAGGTCACCCCCCATGTCAAATATTGGTGGGAGAATTTCTATGAGAAAAATAAAATAGAAGGATCCACATTATTTTCAGTTGCACCCACTTGGGGTTCCTTCAGGGATTTTATTAAGGAACAATACTACCATGTTGGAAGTTAGGATGACTTGTATACAAGATGGACCACACTGCAGCAGGAAAGAGACCAAACAATGCTAGAGTTCTCTAATGTCTTCCATACCTTGTGCACCAAGATCAGTGTCAAATATTCTAAGTGACATATGGTGCTTAAGTACCAAGGTGGTATACATTGATACATTCATCTAGAAATGGATTTTTTAGTCATCTCATCCTTGGGCGTTGTTGGCACAGAGGTAGACCCAGGGTTCAATGCTACAACAATACACCAACAAAACCCTAGCTATCGTCCCTTTTGGAAACACCTGCGAAGTAGATGAAGTCTCACCCGAGGTAGAGGCAGGGGTGGTTGTAAGACTCAGGTCTCTACAACCTTAGCTGGGACACAGATCCGTGATTATAACACTTAGCAATCACCTAACATAGATTATTCATCAATATTCAACCCTCACGATACTTCGCAGATAGCACAGAGCATCACAATATGTACTTAGATCTAAGATAATTAAACACTTAGCCACAACAAGATAGATTAGATTCGGTAGATCAAGCACTAAGCATCTTACATACCAGATCTAATATTCATTCATATCTCAGAAGAACAAAGAATAAATAGGTCTATCTAAACACATCAAAGCACTTAGCAACGGAAGAGACAAACACATCAGGTCGAGGAACAAAGCACAACACACATATTTACCGTGGTCCACCCCCACCCTAGGGCTACGTCCACAAAGTCTTGTTCTTTATTAGCTTCAGTTAATCAGGCTACAACACAGAGCCATCTGAATCCCTCTTCGCATAGGACAAAAGATTTGCATAGCTCGCTAGATCCTTCTTCCTTGCACTAAAGCAAAAATCCTTCTATAGTCTCTCATAGGGACTTGCACTCGGCTATGCAAGTCTTACACAAAATGCACAAAGACTGGATCACACAGATTCAACCCTTGGCACTTAGCCTATATCACATAGATATATCATCCTCTACTCCTCTATATGGCCTAGGAATCTATATATACATACAAAAAGGGGCCTAAGTGTGGCTAAACCCACGAGCCGACATCCCTTTCCCATTACATTATCCAGAAAACCCAAAAAGGACCCAAAAAAGGGGTCTAGCTTCCATGATTTCCGCTTTGCGTTGCGCTCCATATTTGACAAGCTGTCGAAGTCCCAAAAATAGTCAAATATGACCAAGTGTTCCTGAAAACTTGGTCAAGGGCCAACAGGCCCCCAACACTCACCTATGACTCGTCTCGAGTCACTCAGGTCTGGGTAAGTTTTCCTCAAAGCTCTCGATCTTGGCTCAAGTTGCTTCAAATTGTCTCTGTGCTACTGCTTCTTGCATAACAAATTCCCGAATAACCACTTCACTGATAGGTCCTTATAGTTTCTTCTCGACTGTAACAACTACTTGTTCTAGTAGTGTTCCTTGGCCTTCAATTTCTTCAAACAATAGGTAGGCCACCTCCTAGATCGGTTGGAATTTCTGGGTGACTTCCATCACTCTGTTCTACGTGGTAAGAATGAGTTGTTGGGCAGTGCACTATTCCTGGGATCTCTTCATCCTCTCGATGGGTGACAGGAGCTTGAGTTGCACCTGTACTATATCTGTGTGCTACTTTTCTTCCTGGAGTTGGGACTCCAGTTTCTTCAACTCTAGGTCTTCAAATAGTTGTTCATATATCTGTGTGCTTCTTCTACTTAGTTGTTTACATTCTGCAGCAACTGTTTTAATCCTCTCGACTGTGCTCTGAGAATTCAATTCTCGTTGGTCATGCACTTCTTGCGGAGTCTGTGGTATGGCCTAAAGCTCTAATTCCACGACCCTTTGTTGAAGTTGTTGAATAAATTTAGCCATCTTTGTCACTTGGTGCTCTATGGGTTGTTCGGCCTTCTGCTCTAAGCCAGTCACAAATAAAAATGCTCTGTTGACTGCTTCTTCAATTCCTATCTGCTTTGCGAGAAACTGCTCTTTCTCTTTTTTGATCTTTGCTCTGTTTTCTTCAAATTTTGCTTGGAGAGAATTCTTCTCTTGTTGCGCGACTTGGCATTGTTCAATAATTTCCTCCTGTGCTTTCTTTAGGGCCTGGGTGGCTTGCACTTTTTCTTCCTGAGCATGTTGAAGGCGTACTTCGACTACATCAACAATCTTACGAAGCTGAACTGATTCATCTCCCACTTCAATTGTTCTTTATGGAAGAGGTGTAGTAGAGATTGCTTGGCTAGACTGGAGTGCTTGTTGTACTCCTTGGAGTGCAATCTCAATTTGGCTATACATTTGTTCCTTCTTTGCCTCCTTCTTCTCTATGATTTCATTTGAATCATCATTGACCGCTACAACAGTGAAATCAAAGTCATCCAATCTGAGGGAAGTTAGCATCTTGGTTACAGGGGTTCTTGGTTTCTTTATGGAGGAAGATTTCAGAGGTGAGACCTTCCTTTTCTTCGATGAGTCTTTTTCGTCCCTAGGTGGTGGTACTTTGAATTTTTGAGTTTCTATACCTTCTTCATCATCACCTTATTCATCTGGTGTAATGGAAGCCATCCTTATAGATAGACTGTAAACATCATGGACTTCTTCAGTCTTCTTCATCATCTTTTCTTTCTTTGTCTTACTAGGCCCAAGTGTATCCTGTGCAGTTTTGAGGCTGTAGATGTCGAACATATCTATGGGGTCTGCTAAAACACGGAGGTCCATCGACCATTCCTTGGTGATCTCTTCCAGGTCTTCTTCTGTTAGCTTATAATAGGACTGAAGCTATTCCTGGTGCTCATCAATGCGTGGTTTTAGGTATATAAAGTGGCGGTCTGCACTGAACTTTATCAGAGGTCAAAATCTCTGTAAAGTGTTCGGGTTTATGTGAGGTTCACTCCTTATGGTTGCTTTCAATTTGTTATAGTACGCGTGGAAAATGAAATTCAATTGTCATTTATTTCTCATGTCATTCGAGTACCATAATGTAATGAACTTCATGGCTGGTGGCTCAAAGGGATCAAGGTCCGGGAAGGTTGCGCCTTCTGGTATCTCCCATGCAACAAAAGTGATCAGTATTAGGAGCCAGCTAAAATGGAATTCATGCCCCTGATTCTAGGCTTCTCTACAGTCAATCTCCAGTTGATTCACCAGGTACTTCGTCCAGTTCATCTGTAGTCCCTCTGTGCACTTTCCTGCAAGGTCAACTACAAATCTAGATACTTGTGTTGGTCGATTCTTGCGTACCAACTTCCCTATGTTCAGTTGGCATGTGAGGCACACTGCACCACTTTCAATAGAAGTTACCTTGTAGCCTCTCGTGCCTTTCTCAACATCACCATAGGCTTCTTTGATCCTCTGCGCAAGAGCATGGTCTGCGGTCTTTCTAGGATAATAATCATGGGGATCATGGCACTGCATGATAAGCCTGGTGATCCTATTGATCAGTTCCATATCAACAGTTATGCAATGGTCTAACCATAGGTATCCTCAGTGGTAACTTGCTAGCAGCAATTTTACACAAGAATTCACCTCTTGGTGTCTGCCGAAATGCAGTATTTTCATAAAATTGAGCAAAGTAGACTGCATGAGGTTCATCTTCCATTGTTGAGGGATGAGCTTTGAATTCTTTCCCTTAGCTCTCATCAAGTACTTATACGGGGTGAGCATGTTGTAAAATTTACAGTCCCCCAGGTTAAAGTTGCAAAACTTCAACCCTGTAACCTTGTCTTGATCTACGCGGTAGGTGCATACTCCTTTCGGTAGATATGCAGTGACTAGGATGTATTCAAAGTCTCTAGGGACACTGTCCTTGTTAATCTCACCGCTCAGAGGGGGTATGTAATTTGGTAGGATGGATGGCACTAAATTCGTGTTGGCTATGTCATCCTTATGCTTAGTTCTTCTCTCTGCGCCGGCTCGAGATGTTCCTGCTCGAGCAGTCAATGGGGGGAGGCTTTCACTCCTCCCATCGATGATTCTTGGACTTCAGTGAACATTCTTATTTCCGACATGACTCTCTCACTCATTAAATCGAGAAGTACCTCTGTGACGGATTCCTCAAGTTTGGTGAGCTTAAGACATACGCACTCGAGAAATATAATCGGGGTCACGATGATCTCAAAATACTGCACTAGGATGAACAATATGCTTGCAATGATCATTGTAGACAATCACTAGTTCTGCGGGCTTCGACTTTTCATTTGGGAAAAGTGTTCTTTGGGCACGGCGCGACAAGATAAATAGGAAATTCGTCAACGGTCTTCTTGCAACGGGTATGAAGATTTTATGAACGTTGATGCATCCATTATGGCATGGTCCAACAGTCTGGTGGTGATCCTTTAATGCTTTTCTGTCCGTTCGGGGCAGAATTCAAATGGGTATATCGGTCCAATGACTATATTGCTTCGCCATGACAAAGTGTCATATGTCATTGTTCTGATATCTCGACGAAGCTCAATTCTTGTGATTTCTGCGAAGTTTCCTCTGGAATATTCTGTAAATTTTCGATCTTGGCTCTTTTATTACTTAGCTTCCTAGCCTTCTTCCCAGTGAGCTTTGTCTCGATCATCCTTTTTCCATTATGATTCTTATCTTCTCTCAACATAGTCACTTCGCGATGCTGAGGTTCTTTCTTCAGATCCAAGGGTAATACTCCTTCATCATATGGATTAGGTATTTCATTCTTTTGTGGTTCCTCTAATTCTCTTATAGCTTTGACATCCAAGTCCCTGGTGTTCAATAGCTTAGATTTGTTCTCTTGTTCTTCCATCAAGTAGGCGATCTTGCTAGTCATAAATTCCATGAGTTCTTGCTTCTTCTGTTCTAGGGTTTCCTTTTCTTCTTTTCTTTGGATCTGGTCTTTTTCAATCCAGATCTTGCCTAACAAAGCTGGAAATGGGGCATAGTGCTCAATAAATTTAATAAATTTGAATTCTTCCTCTGTCAAAGCTCCATGGGTACTCATAGCTATCCGGGTAATTCTACCACATAGGGTTACCATTTTTCCTTTAAACAACCCTATTTTTCCTAGTGAAGGAACCATAGCAGGCCTTACTAGGGTTACCCAAGTACTTTCTGTCATAATGTTCATCTGTGTTCCCTCATCCAGAGCACACTCAATGTCGAAGTCTCCTATTCTTACTTTGATTTTCTCCTTTTCTTTGAAGATCTCTGACAAACTAGCATCTTTATGTTCATCCAGGGTTTCTTTCATTTTTAGCAACATAATTTCTGATTCTTTCTGGGGTTCTTCTATAATCTTAGTCTCTTGATCTCCTTTAGGGTTTTCTTTCTCCATATTCAACTTTTCAAGTCTAGCAATCATTCTAGGGAAATCAAGTATTTCATGGTCCATAGCCTTACAACATAGGAAACTAGGGTTTCTCGCAGGGCATTCCTTAGTAAGATGTCCTGGTCTTCTGCAACTGTAAAAAAGAGTTAATCCTCTCTTTCTCTTCAATGATCACCAACTTTTCTTGTACTTCTTACTAGGGTCATAATGGCTAGCCTGCAAAAATTTCTTTCTAGGATCCTGCATCCATTGGTTAGTCCAAAAATTATTTCTATGCATAGGTATAACATATCTTTCATTATTCTTATCAGATCTATTCATATCAAATGTTCTTTCATCTAATAATGCCCTAGTTTTCAAGCTAGGACAAAATCTATCAAGAATACCTAAATCCATAGTTTAGAAACAAAAGTTTTCACTTCTTTTACTTCTATAGGGCACAAAGCTTCCAAATCTAACAACTTTTAACTATTCTTACCTTTATCGGAGCACAAAGCTTATAGATATTACTTCTTTTCTTCAATAGCAACCTCTTTTCATGAAGATCTGACTTCTTTCCTTTAGATCTATCCTTCCTTCTTCAGCACAGATCTTTTCAAATCAAGTGGATCACTACGCACTAGTGCATAGATCCATGCATAGAGATTTCACAATTTCAGGATGAATCTTTGCACAAAGCTTCTTCTGCTCAGTTTCCAACAATCATAGTTTCAGGTCCCAGCAACGGAACCATTTTTTTGCACAGAGGAAGACCCAGGGTTCAATGCTACAACAGAAAACCAACAAAACCCTAGCTACCAGCCCTTTCGACAACACCTGCGAAGTATATGAAGTCTCACCCGAGGTAGAGGCAGGGGTGGTTGCAAGACTCGGGTGTCTGCAACCTTAGTTGGGACACAGATCTGTGATTATAACACTTAGAAATCACCTAGCATAGATTATTCATCAATATTCAACCCTCATGATACTTCACAAATAGCATAGAGCATCACAATATGTACTTAGATCTAATATAATTAAGCACTTAGCCACAACAACATAGATTAGATTCGGCAGATCAAGCACTAAGCATCTTACATACCAGATCTAATATTCATTCATATCTCAGAACCACAAAGCATAAATAGATTTATCTAAACACATCAAATCACTTAGCAATGGAAGAGACAAACACATCAGGTCAAGGCGCAGAGCACAACACACATATTTACCGTGGTTCACCCCCACCCTGGGGCTACATCCATAAAGTCTTATTCTTTATTAACTTCATTTAATTAGGTTACAACACAGAGCCATCCAAATCCCTCTTCGCATAGGACAGAAGGTCTGCGCATCTTGCTAGATCCTTCTTCCTTGCACAACAACACAAAACCTTCTACAGTCTCTCACAAGGACTTGCTCTTGGCTCTGCAAGTCTTACAAAAAATGCACAAAGCCTTGATCACAAAGATTCAACCCTTGGCACTTAGCCTATATCACATAGATATATCATCCGCTACTCCTCTATATGTCCTAGTGTTTCAGGATTAATTCGTAAGTGCAGACACGAACCGATCTCCCTATATCCACCTAGATCTAGAACAAAATAGGACAGAATACTACTCTTTCCCTAGATCTAGCCTATTGAATGAACTAAGATATAAGGATTATGGACATACCTTATGAACGCTTTCCTAGGTCTCTGTTGTTCCAAGCTTCACTCCAATGATCTTGCTCCGTTCAGATCACAACAGAACAAACCAATTGAAGTAAAGGCAGATTGATATATTCAATAGCTAGTCTATACATGTGATCAAGGAATCATGTAATAAAGTGACATCATATTTATGGGAAAGGGACATATTACTGTATTGCATTAATTGAAAGTTAAACTTACAACCTGATCCTTGATGTCGTAGGTCTCCTTTCGATGGCTCCTAGTTCTGACACACACACTTGCTCATGCATGAAGAAAATCAACCACTTGTAATGACCTGGTTGTAGTCTCTTGCTGCTGTAGCATCAGTCCTTCATACAGGCATTCAACAATTCTCCAATCAATCTCTTGCTAGCTTGCTTCTAATTAACCTTTCCAGTGAGCCATCTCCTCAATATATAGGAGAAGATAATTTGGTTACTTGGATAGGAAATGATCCCAAGATATCTGGAATGCCAGCACTTGAACAACCATTCGTTAGCCAACTCATTCTTCTCGAAGATTCTCTTCTAGAAGGCTCGAGAACTTCATCTTTTTCCTCTTTAAAAATATGTTCGCACCCTGGCCATGATTACAATGCGAATTATCCGCACCCTAGCTTAATACAGCCTGCGAGAATCAGGGATTCTCGCAGGTAGCTATATAGGTAGCCTACGAACATCTTGAAAAATATAGTTTCTGGAAGCAGATAAGTGCAACTTTTCTCAGGAAAGTATTCTTATTGAAGAGCTTGATTTTCCATCATCATGACATCATCATATCATTATCACGATGACCAAAATTGTGGATAACAGAATGCCCCCAAAAGTCTGAGAGTGGAATCAGTGACAGTCGACGGACTTTGTAAGCTGCATGTGTGCGTCAAGAACCAAGAGCGCATCTAATCAGAAACCTGCAAACATCCAAGAATTGGCAGAATATCATATGTACCCCTTCTGAGGTAGGCATTCCCATACTCAGATCACAGACTGATGACATCATAAACAAATATCATGGCCACTAATCATACACTGTGGATCCATGTAGTCATAATATAGCATAGCCACCTGAATACACTGTGGATCTATGCGACAAATTTTAGTCAAGACGACATAACCACGAAACATACACAGTGGATCTATGTGTCACAAATTATACATACTCCATCGCAACCTGAATCACAAAGATAATATCCAGGGTCTTCAACCTCATCGCCCAAAGTACGAATCTAACCATGTGATTACATGTGTCGAAGTCGAACAT
>SNQJ01S0053670.1:70932-82233 GCA_010110895.2 Picea sitchensis
CTTCCTCCAAGGGAGGGCTCTTGGACCCCCACTAGCTAGCTCTTCTTACAACAAAGAAAAAATGGAAAATGATGATGAAAGAACTCTTTACAAATCCACTCAATGGGTGAGGTGGATTGTCCAATGAAATGGTGCCAATATGCTATTGAAAAGGATGGAGTCCTCAAGACAATAGAGGCAACATAACATTACTTTGAATTCCTTGAAAAAAAATGAGGTGCATTCATGGCTTTTTATAGCATTCTTTTGGGTGATTGTTTAACTGCTTTGTAGTGTGAAAAGAGGCCAATTAGGGAATTCTTAGGTCTTTGACCAGCCCACCAGTCGGATCCAGCCCAGATTTGAGGGTCAAATCAGCTTGGGAACTGAACCATAAGTGGGTGGGAGGTCGACCACTCTCATAAATGCGTCGTTTAGCAGGTGTGCGGATTTTTGCGATAACAGTCGCGCATCGTGTGCATGTGCATGATTTCTGCGTTCTTGTTTCGTGCATGTGCACGCGTGACCAATGTTTGCATAACGATCTTCAATTTTTCACTACTTTGTATAGTTTTTGACCTTTTTTGAATGCTTTGGTATTAATTCAGGTCCATGGATGACTTCATCACTGTTTGACAATGCTGAGTTCTTGTAATCATGTGCGGACGAAATTTCAGTGATAACAGACGCCCCCTGATGGATGAGGTTAGGAGCATACGTATAGCCGAAATCCATGAATGTTTATTCTACTGAGAATGTTGTTGTAAGAGAGAGAAATAGTGGGATCGGCCAGAGCGATCCATTGGAGGGAAAAAGAAACCGGTAGGACCTGACCTTCCATGAGGTGTGTAAAATATAAAATTGTGTACAAACGAGGCGGGCATGCCCCATGCTCGTGTCATGTAACTCTGAAAAAAGATGACTGAAGGGTTGGTGTAGACAACTGCAGCACCCTCGGGGGTAGTCATGATAAAGGCAGAAGACAATTATGCACATGAACATACTCTGAATAATAGGCAGTGATCGCGGTGACAAGTAGCAGCAATGATGTGGGCATTGATAGCCCTACCAAGTTCAGAGGTCTTCGGAAAATGAAAGAACTAACTGCAATAGTCGCAAAGTAAGACCCACCGTAACATGAGAAAGTGTTGGCGTCAAATGTTATGAGGGTCAACGACAGTAGGGAGCAATGGTGTTTCACCCTGTGCCGTCCGAGATGTCTCATGGAGTGGATAATGAGAATCAAGATACTGTCGCCCTTCTGGAAAACTGTGTTGATGTCGACAAAAAGGGGGACGCGACTCCTAGAAGTAAATGACTTCAGGAAATATACTGAGGTGAGGAAGTGGAGGAGGTACATGGACAAAGTCAAGATGTGGGGAGACTCAAGACTGCCCTTGGTTGGAGTATGTGTGAGATAAAAAGTGGTCGCAACTGTTTGACGAGGTCGAGTGTCAAGGGGATGACAAGACCGGGGATAAGTTGTGCCAGAGGTGGGACAAGGTGAACAAATTCAGAGGGAAGAAGTAAGTGGCATGTGGGGTAATCTAAATATATGGACGATGCCAAGAAGTAGTGCTCCAACCAAGGGTGACATGGGTTGCGTTTTGCCAAAAAGGAAAATAGGTCACCCAAAGGTGACGACAAAAAGGTAATGTAATGACTGGAAATGAAGGTCTTTGTACAATAAATAATGAATAATTGGGGAGAAGTGTACAAATACAGAAATGGGTGCCCCAGTGTGATATGGGTGGCCCATGTAGGGCATAATTTTCTCAGAGAACTGATGAACGGTGGGGGCCCCATTGGTATGTTTCTGTATGAGGTAGGTGAAATGAAGGTAGATTTGCAGATGGGCAAACTGGTTGTGGATGAAATGGAGGGCTCATGATACTGCGGAGGTGCAGTAAAAAAAAAGAACTGTGAAGAGATAAGCTGAGATTCTGTGTGGGAAAGCTAGCAAAATGAGGAGAAGGAGTATGTGATTAATTCATGACATGATGAAAGACTATCGGGACTCCCATCCCTAAAGGGTTTTGAAAAACAACATGAGTGTCAAAAGTGCCAAAGGGTGATATGAATGGGACAACTCATGTGGGTAAGAATGCTACCGGGTGACAGTACCAAATATGCAAATGGAAGTGTGGGTACTGCAGAGCCGGGAATGGGGATCCTAGAGGCAAATGGAAGAGGGTGTGACTAGAAATGTAAGTGCAATACAGATGGAAAGACTACATGCCAGTGCTGAGTAGATACTTGAAGGGGTTGTGCCGATGTATGATGATGAATTACCTGCACACATGAAAACCAAATACCTGACGTGAACAATATCTGAAGAGAATCGAAGATATGAGCATGTATTTGATAAGTGTAAATATGTGCATGTGTACCTGACCAGGGTATGAAAAATAGTGCCCCGCTGGCTTAGGATGAAAAGTGGCCTAGGGACTGCTGTGATGTAGATGACAGGATGATGATCTCGTGGCTGAAGATGGATCGAAAAATGGACGTCGTGGGCTCCCGGAATGGTGAATGGAAGTTTGGAAAAAAGGCCTATATATAGTTGTAGGGCCCACATTGCCACCTCATTTGTACCTGCTGCAATAGTGACTGGACGAGCAGTTTTCAGAGGATATTTGGAGATTCAGGGAGGACGAGGCATCCGATTGGTGATTAGCGAGCGTCAGGTTAGTGGTCTGATCATCCTGCATAGAAATAAAATTTCATTTTTTGGGCAGGGGCTGTATGGAGGGCCGTACAGAGGGATTTTGTGGTTGTGGACCCCACGTGCACGGGTGATCCGGAAGTAGGCACGCATATGTGCGTGCTTGTCCACCGGATATATGTGCATGGGGGCGCTGGTGAGGGGATTAAAGGCGTGCACTATGTGCGCACCTGTCGGCTGTACATATGTGCATATGTGCGCGACTGTGGCGTCGACAGGCGCACACTAGTGTGCACCTGTGAAAACAAATAGGCGTGCCTTAGAGAACGCCTGTGCAGTGAACAGGTGCACACACATGCGCGCCTATGTAGCTAATAGGTGCGCATACGTGCACGCCTGTGTAGTGAACAGGCGCGCATGTGTTCGCGCCTGTGGGTTGAAACAGCCGCGCCTTATAGGCAAGGTTGACAGGTGTAAAATTGATCTTTGTGATGTTATTGAGGGTCTCATGGGCTGATATAAGACCCTTTGTTGTGGCTGTAGGTGGACAGTTTGCACGATGCCAGTGGGTTGGCGAGAGCGAGATTGGTCTCAGTTGCAAGATGCCGTGGCCATTGAGGAGCCAAGTGTGCATGCGACTTTGGCAGACTGTGGGCTACTAGAGTTCTTTGAGTGCCCGTTGATACGGGCACAGGAGTATCTTCTGCAGTTCCTGATTCAGATGTGGAGTCCTGAGCTCCACTGCTTCCTTATGCGAGGAGAGCATATCCCCTTCACTGCGGTGGAGGATGTATATTTCTTGACTGGGCTCCCGTTTCGAGGTATTCCCCTACCGGCGGAGCTGGTGTTGCCGAGGGATCTGGCCCTAGCGACCATTAGCTGGAGATATTGTTCAGGTCAGAACTTTATGTTCAGGACGGTTGTGAGCAATGGGTCTGTAGATTCCCTGGTGCATCGTTGTATAGCAGCGATGTTTGTGTGATTATATGGGTCACTGGCGACCCAGCAGATCAGCGGTGGCCAGCTTCTGGTGCTGGAGAGAGTGTTGGTCGATGAGCATTTTTCCTGGGGGCTTACGCTGCATGCGAGGATGGTGGGGTAGTTGAAACACTGTCGGTCCACGGATACGGGGGAGTTTTCCTTCAGGTCCATCCTGGTGGATTGGTTTCTAGTGAGGGTGTTGATGTTGCACCCTAGGATTCTATTGGGTACGCATGGGGCGTGAGAGCCGCGACTGAGCTGGTGGTCGACTGTGTTGCTTCGCCATGGTGGTGGCAAAGGTGGCCACTTCTTTTCTGCAGAGGCGACGCAGGTATGGCGACAGATGCCGCAAGTGATTTTACATTACCCCTATGCCGGGGTGGACTTCTGGGATGATCTGGACATGGTGCTACCTCCAGGGGAGGTTTTTGATCATCGAGGTATGTTGATGATGTTTGATGTGTATGTTGTTTGTATTTTTTTTGAGATAGAAGTCCATATGTATATGATAAAGATGCTAATACTATCTATTGTTTGTGTGCATGTGCAGATGTGGCACCTTGGGGGCACGAGGTGGAGTTGCAGAGAGTGTCGGCTCGTTGGGAGCCGGAGAGACTGTCGTGGGGAGAGAGACGCCGGCGTGAGGACGTCGCGGTGCGACCAGTTGAGCCGGAAAGGGCAGCGAGGAGGCACCGGTTTGATGACCCTGGTGCTGGGCCATCACACGCTCCTCTGGCGGTTGCCGTAGTGGACTTTGAGGACATATGTCGTCGTCTGGAGACGGTATTATAGGACGTGCTTGAGGGCATGTGGTCTCGCATCCAGGATGAGAGTTTCCTGGAGCAATGTGTGGGGGTTCCGCCGCCATGGCGGGCCATAGTACGACGAGTAGCAGTGGCTGCTACTATGACGAGCGGACGACTGCCGCCGGGGCAAGAGGGGCCTGTAGGGGGTGGACCACCACCGCCTGAGGTAGGTGGTGGTGGGCCGCCACCGCCTGAGGGAGGGGCAGGCGGTGGTGCTTTAGAGGCACCGTGAGTGGTGCTTTATGTAGTTGATGTATATATATATTTTTTGTATATAGGCTGGTGAGCCCATTTTGTACCGAGGTGCTACATTGGCCTGCGGATACGTGTATTTTTGGTATGTAAACATTTGGATGGCACTGTGGACCTTTATATATACATGAGTATACATTTTTGAGATCTATGTGGTGTTTACATGTTTTTTGGTTAATGTTTTGATGATGTCCATTCTATATATATGCTTTGATAGGTGTCTTGATATGGTTATGTCTGTGTAGAGGTAGCTTGATGTGATATATGCTAGTCTAACACAATATTAGCTAGGTTATTCGTTATTTTATTCAATTGTCTTGGGATATGTGTAAATGTAATGGAATCAAAATGTCGAGATAAAAGCCTAACCTGCAGGTATTTGCGAAAGAGGAAAGGATCACGGACACAAAACACATTGTTGAGCTGGAGTACGACTAATTGAGAGTTGAGAAAGACACTAAGGTGATGAATACGATGATGCTGGGCATTGGCCAGGAGGCCAATGATGGTGGTGTATTCAGCTTGGTTATTGGTTGTTGAACCCAAACATATGCTGCTCGAATGGAGCATGTCATGTGAGGGGGTGTAAGGAGCCCAAGTCGTCGAAGCGAGATTTTGTGTCCAATGGTTGGTTCCATCAATGTAACTGATGTGGTAGGCTGGTGGAGGAAGCATCTGTCAAAAGCACAAAGGATATTTTTAGACGTGATGGAAGGAAAAAGACTAAAAAATGATATAAAAGAAAATAACCTAAAGTAGAATGACTACATTTAAGCGTAAAATTTCTTGAGATACAACCCGTTGATGGGTTCTTTGAGAGAGAGGCCTTAGGGGGAGGCCAGGATGTATGCGCCTTTGGTGAGGCAATGTTGGATAATGTATGGGCCATGCCAGAGTGACTCAAATTTTCCATGGCCAAAGGTATCATGAGCGATATCATAAGCCAAGATGAGGTCACCTTCGCGGAATGAGCGAAGGTTGACATGGCGATCAAAGGTAGCCTTGGTTCATTTTTTAGATGCCTCATTGTTCTGTAAGGAAGATCGACGATCTTCATCCAGAGACTCCAAGTTCAGCAAGCGCTGCTCCATTGGAGCAGTGTTAGGTAATAGCTCAATTACGATGCGTAAGGTCGGAATTTCGCACTCAATGGGGAGAGTGGCCTCAACCCCATGGACTAAATGAAATGGTGTGAAACCAGTAGTTGTTTTCACAGCCGTTCGGTAAGCCCATAGCATAGAAAATAACATATGATGCCAATTGGTTTTATGTTTATTAACCATGCACTGTAACATGGTCTTAAGGACTTTGTTAACTACCTCAACCTGTCCGTTAGACTGAGGGTAATATGGTGAGGCAAACTCATGAGAGAATCCTAACCGAGATGAAAGTTCGACGAAGATCTCATTCTCAAAGTGTTTCCCATGATCAGAAATGAGTTGGAGAGGTACCCCAAAGCGGGAGATGACATGGTTAAAGAAAAAATGCGCTGCAGTGTCAGCGGTGTTGTTGAAGGTGGGCATAGCTTCTGCCCATTTGGTGAAGTAATCAATGGCGACAACAATGTATTTGTGACCATTTTTGGAGGGGGGATTACAAGTCATGAAGTCGATGCCCCATTTACAAAAGGGGCCGGCAGTAATGGCAGGGTGAAGAAGAGCGGGGGGAGCTCGGGCTTTATTGGCATAGAGATGACATTCCTCACATCGTTTCATGGATGAATGCAATCATGAAACAAGGTAGGCCAAAAGTAACCAGCTCAGATAATATTTTGAGCAGTGGATATGCCCGAAATATGGCCCCCACATGCGCCGCTATGGCAGTCATTTAAGACTCTATCGGCCTCGTCAAGATTCAAGCATCGACGAAGAATGGTGTTGACTCCCTGCTGGTATAGGATGTCTCCGATGAGGAGGTAGTGGGGGGCCTGATGGCGAATACAATGATGATCATCTCGGGAAAGGTGGTTACCGAACTTTTGAGTGTGGAGATAGACGAGGACGTCGTTGTACCAAGGATCATCCGAAGTGATGTGAAAGAGATGTTCGTCAGGAAAGTCGGTGTTGACGGGGGCACTGGTGGTGTCAGAGGGGAGGGTCATGACAAGTTCGACGAGAACGAGGGACTTCTTACTCTTAGGTGTTGAGAATTCGAGGTCGTATTCCTGAAGGATAATGAACCATCGAGCAAATTTTCCATTAACTTGCCGACGACTGAGCAAGTACTGCATAGGGTTGGAATCTACGACGACTTTTGTTGTGCGAAGCAGAATGTAGTGACGCAATTTCTGGACTGCGAGGACGACTGCAAGAGCAAGTTTCTCTTCATGTTTATACTTCAAGGGTGGCCCTGAGAGGTTTTTACTAACATAATAAATGACATGCTCATGATTTTCATCACCTATCTAGATGAGGAAGCTGGCTACTGATACAGCTGATGCTGATACGTAGAGGATATAGTCGCGATTGTAGTCAGGTGCACTAATTAAAGGTGCGTTTGAGAGGGCAGTTTTAAGATCGTCAAATGTCTGTTGGGCATGGGTGTCCCAGTGAAAATGGATGTCGTGACATATTAAGAGAAGGAAACCATGTGCACGTATGGTGTAGTTGGGGACAAAGCATCTAAGAAAGTTATCTTTGCCCTGTAGGCTCTGAAGTTGGCATAAATTCTGGGGAGGTGGAATTTCGGTGATAGCTTGGAATTTGAGGGGATCCATGGTAATAATGCTTTGGGAAACAATAAAGCCGAGGAGGTGCCCTACGGTGACACAGAATATTCACTTGAGAGGATTCAAGCGGATGTTGTACTGACGACACCATTAAAAGATGATTCGTAAATCATCAAGATGCTGGGTGCATTTCTTGGATCGGGCTGTGAGGTCGTCCAAGTAGGCGAGGATGATATGAGCCAGATCATGAAAGATGTATGTCATAGCCCACTGGAAATTTGCATCGTCATTCTTTAAGCCAAAAGGCATGACACGATATGCAAACATACCCCAAGGGGTAATGAATGCGGTTTTATACTGATCGGTGGGGTGAATTTGGATTTGATTATAACCAGAGAATCCATCCATAAAGGATAGAGCCTCGTGGCCGGCGCAGTCGTCGATAATTTGGTCAATGAAAGGCATTGGGAAGTTTTCTTTGGGACATGCATGATTGAGATCATGAAAGTTGGTGAAAACGCGGATAGTGCCCTGTTTTTTGTTGACGGGTACAGGGTTGGAAACCCATGAGGTATAGGCGATGGGGTAAATGAACCCGACAGTGCGTAACTTGTCAATTTCAACTTTGATAGGCACAGCTTTGGATGGGTGTAGCGGTCATTATTTTTGGCGAACTGGTGTAATGTCAGGCCAGGTGTCGATGCGATGTTCGACAATAGAGGGATCGAGGCCAGGCATTTCCGTGTATGACCAGGCAAAAATATCCCTATATTCCTGGAAGAGGGCTTTATATGCATTGATTTCCTGAGGAGTGCAAGTAGCTCCAATGGTGATTTCTTTGATGATGCCATTTTTTATGGAAATGTTGATCTTAATGGTGGGGGAAATGTTGGCCATGTTGCCTTCTTCAAAAGCATCAGGGGCAAGAATGGGATTTTTGAACCAGTCGATAGGCCCTGATCGGATAAAATCCTTGGTCTCGACCGCATAAATGGGGTGTGGGTTAGGAGGCGTGGAGGCTTTCTGTGGAAATAAGAGTGTGTGGTGGTGTAGCACATCCCAGGGAGAGTCCGGGTGGTTTAACTCTTTGAGTATTTCTTCGTCGCATTGGAAGTGATGGGAATACAAGGGGTCATGAGGAGTGATATCGGTGACGATTTTAGTGTGGTTTCCACCTGGTGAAGAAACATAGGGAACAATGTTAGGAGATGGTGAGGGTTCACTCGACATAAACCATATATTAAAGTACTGAGGGGTACCCGTGGTGGTTGGGTGTAAAATGTCTGTAGGGGAATGAGCAAGAGAATTGGGGGGGTTGGGGGGTGAATCTGTAGATAAGTCATCTAAGAACCATGGAGGCGTTGGGAGGGCCTCGGGTTTGGGAGAAATGACATGAAGATATTATAGTGACAAGGTAATGTCAATTATCATCTCTATGGGCCGTTCAAGAAGGGTTAATTGGCGTTTCCTATATTCAAGGATCATAGGACACTGGTATGTAAAATGAGCTAATGAATCGCAGAGAGAGCATGGGTGTCTCATACGTTCATTGACTGAAGTGGTGACATACCAGATGTCAGTGATATTTGTTGAGGAGGACGTAGTAGGACTGGGGTTGTTCTGGAAGTTCTGGCGTACTGCAGCTAATGTCTGTCGAAAGCGTGGTAATGCTAGGCAATGGTGTGTATAATGGCCATATTCTGAACATATAGCACAAGCGTATTTGGTGTGAAACCCTTTGCTACTTGAATGAGGGGTGGTAGTGGAAATACCAGTTATATTAGCGAGTGTCAAGGGAGTTTGATTGAGTGGGATCAAATTCCATAATTCTGGTAGAGATGGGCAGTTGTTGGTTTGGTGTCCCTCTTTCTCACATAGTGCACAAGGTGGTGGGATGCGTGGAGGAAGTGGAGTTGTGGGCTCCTTCTTCTTTCTCCTTCCCCCAGCTGTAGCAGGGGGGTTAGTGAGTGGAGGTGTGGTGGGGGTAAGTATGGGAATCGTCATGGGGATTCCTTCCTTTTGGGGGGGAAGGGATGGTCGAGGGACCATCTCTGGTGGGTGTAAATACCAAACTGTGATTGCTAACACCATATTAGGTAGTGTGAGCGTTGCGGCTACCTGAAAAGATTCGATACCTGGTGGAGGGTAAAAGAAGGGAATTTGAGTGAGGGGTTGGGGAACTATCTCCCAAACTGGACTATGTCTTTGGGGAGAGGTGGAATCGTGGACTGGTGGGGTTGATGAGTGTTCAGGAGGTTCTTGAGGGGGGATTTCTGTGACGAGTGGGACATCAGATATGATAGAAGCCTCTGTAGGAGGAAGGGTATCCTATGTGTGAGTTTCATTAGATGATATGACACACACTTGATTGGAAGGGTGAAGGAGTGGTGGTGCTCCATGGTACGTTCCTAACAAGGATGGATCTTTAAAAATCCCAAGACCCATCTCGACGAGTGGATATGCGTCGTGGCTTGTGTGGATGAGAGGAAGAATGTTATCGATGTCGGCAGATGGATTAGGCTCGTAATGTGAGACTTGGTCGATAGTAACGATCTTCCCATTGTGGGGGAACATCATTGTCCAAAAGACGGAAGATGCCACTGCCTTCATAGCGTACATGTAGCTACGACCGAACAGGATATCATAATCGAGTGGGGCGTCGATAACTTCGATGTCGATGAGAATAGTCTTTCCCCCTAGTTCGACAGGGACATTTTGGAAGAGCCCTTCAGGAGACGATGGTCACCCGTCATAAGCTCGTAAAGTTATGGCAGAGGGTATAAGTTCGGGGGAACCAAGCTTCTGCCATACCGTTTTGGACATAATGCATGTAGATGCACCTTCATCAATGATACACTGATGAACTGTGATGTTCCATATTTTTACTGGTATTTGAAAAGCGATCAAGGCGGGAAGGCGAGGTTCTTTGCTGTCAAGATCAAAGGTAATGAGTTGGGTATCTACGGGGTCAACTGCCCCCAAGGCGGAAAGTAAGGATTTCCACTGAGTAGGACAAGTCTGAAGGACCTCCAATACTGACATGGCAGTTGGGGATTGTGCTAAATCGTCTACCAAACTATAGTTATGGGCTACCCTAGCCTGTGGGTTATGGACATTCCTGCACAATGGGATGCGAGGGATGCGAAGAGGTGGCTCGGCGATAGGGCGAGGAATCACCAACGAGGATCCCATCGGGGTAGGGTTTGTCTCTAGATGGATAGGAGGAGACTCAACGGGTGCATGATACTGACGATTACGTGTTTGCAGAAGGATTTCTTCCTCACTAGTGAGGAGAATTGTGCGATCTGCTGGATTGTTGGGGTTGAGGAATTGTCCCACCTGAGGTGGGGGATGTTGTGTGTCCTGTTGGGTGTTTATCACACCTTGATGTGGAATAGGATTTTGCAGCATGACAGGAGGGGGTTGTTGTACGTATTGTTGTGGTGCCTGCTGAGGGGCAGGCGGTGCTGAAGGATGGGGAAGACTACCAGAGTCTTTCAACCGTTTGAAATCAACGATTTGGGGGAAATGATGAGTGTAATGTCCGAACTCACCACAAAGGGAACAAGGGAAGTTGGTTTTAACATTATTGTTATTTTTCCCTTGGCGTTTATTATTATTTCCCCCTTAGGGGTTTTGGTTCCCTTGGTTCTGGTTGCCCCCAGTGGATTGGTGTTGTGGGGGTTGATTCCCGCCTTGACCTGGGTTTTTGTTATTCCTGTTTCGTCTTTTCTTCTTGGCGTTGTTCGACGGATGGGTTGGATTGGCCGTATTCAGCTGTTCGAAATTTTGGTATTGCTGAACGGCAGAGGGTTGAACAAAATTCACCCTCACATGAGGATGTGGGGGAGCTATGGGTTGTGGGGGACCAGGAAATGGGAAGTATGGATTTTGTGGTGGTAACGATCCATAAGGTACATAGGAAGGTGTAGTTCTTTCGCTAGTACTAT
>SNQJ01S0053671.1:8953-44519 GCA_010110895.2 Picea sitchensis
AACCCTAGGAGATGAAGCACCAAAAGTCATGTGGGCCCCGTTTGGGTAAGTTAGTACATCAACTTCCTGGGGTCGTAACTTTTGCATACGATCTTCATTTTAGGCATGTGATAGCCCATTGGAAAGGTATCGTTGAGGAAATTAATTTTTGGGGATCAATCATGCCTTTAGCTATCATTGAGGAGTTTTATCCTGAAAAACCTTCATTTAGGCCCTCAAAATGGCCCGGGAAGTTAAAACTGCTAAAAATAGTAAACTGCCAAAATTGTCAGAAAACTGTTTTGAGCCAGTTGGAAAAGGTGGGTGGCCACTGATATCCATCTGGATCACATGTGCTTGGAACATAGGAGCATGTTTTTAAGCCCCTCATTCTCTCTAGAAGAGTAAAATTTTATCTCTTTTTTGGACTCGTAAAAGGACATGAAAAAGATATTATTAAGTATACTGAATGAAAAAGACACTCCCAAGCTTACTTTTATCTCTACTTCGTGCTCATTAAAACATGACGGAGACACTTAAAACCAAAAATAAAAAAAAAGAGTGGGTTTTTTTTACCAATGGTCTATTCTCAAAATTGCAGCGTCAGTCAAGTCTCCCTTGAACATGGCACCTGTTTGAGTCCTCATCATACAATTGGGTTTTAACTTTCCTACGAGTCGTCCCAATAACATGAGTCAGAGATACTACTTCGGTTACCCTTCCAGGCATCATGAAGAGTGCTTCAATGCCTCCTACATTTTTTCTCTATATTCGTCAAGCTCTTGGGTCTTGCTACCAAGTCACCATTGTGTCATGCTATATGTTCAAGGGAAGTTTAAACCTGAGTCGACCATCTCTTGTTTTGTTGATTTTCCACGTCGGCCATCTTTGCGTCATATGTATGTTGTGATACTTTCTCTTCACATCATCTCTCAGTGTATGTTTCATGTAAATTGATGGGAGATACATTAAGGCCCCCCTTTGATAGATCTATTCCTATCAACTTTAGCACATTATTGTTGGCCCTCGACCAAGTTTTGGGGAAAATTTGGTCATCTTTGGCCCACTTTTGGAATTTGACACATTGGTCGAAGTAGGAGCATTGAGGCACAGTTGAGATCATGAATCTGACCTATTTTGAGGGCTATGTGGACCCAGTAAGGGGTCCTCTAGGTTTTGTAATGGGTTTATGGGATGTCGTCCCATGGACTTTCCCCATGTTTAGGCCTTATTGTAAGATTTTGTAAAGTATAAATAAAGAGGAATGTATTGTAGAAGCAGTAGTTCGGTGTGCGAATGAATGTATGTGGTTGAGGCTTTGTGGTCGACTGTGATTTTGTAGACTGTGCTTAATGCTCGTGATGCTCAGTATGGAGTAGGTGCTAAGTTTCTTGATAAGAGATTTTGGCTCTGTGCATTTGACCTAGTTTTGGAAGGTAAAGAAGGAGGATATAGTGCTTAGTGCACAGATCTCCTGTCCCAGCCTAAGTGTCCCATCCTAGTTATAGACACTTGCGTCCTGTAACCCCCCCTGCTTCTAGCTTGGGTGAGACTTCTCCTACTTCACAGGTGTTGCTGAAAGGGCCGGTAGTAGGGGTTTTGTTGGTGCGCTATTAAGCATTGAACCCTGGTTCTTCCCCTGTGCCAACAAATGGTTCTGTTGCCGGAAACAAAACTGTGATTGTCGGGACCTAAAACTGTGATTGCTAGGAACTGAGGTAAAGAAAAAGAAAATATTTTTGCATAGGTCTGTTGCTGAAGTGCGCAGTAATCTACTTGACATGCAAATCTTTGTGCCAAGAAAGTAAGTTGTTCTGAAGAAAAGAGGTAATATTCTAAAAGAGGCAATATTTGTGCTTTGGTAAGAGAAACATAAATGAATTTTTTTTTTTGAAAGCATGAATTTAAGTATGTTTAATAGATTTTGTCCTAGTCTAAAGGCTAGGGCGTAGTTGAAAGAAAGAGTTGACTTGAGTAAATTTAATGGAAGTGAAGAAAGATATGTTATTCTTATGCATAGAAAGAGTTTTTGGACTAATAAGTGGATGAAAGAACCTAGAAAGATTTTTTGCAAATTGCAGGTCCAACACTACGATCCTAGGGGAAGTGCGTATTATAGAAAATATTGGGGAACATTTAAGAGAAAAAGAGGATTGACTTTGTGTTATAATTGCAGAAGGACGGGACATATTGCTAAGGAATGCCCTGAGGTAGGCCCTATTTGTCTTTGTTGTAAGGTTGTTGGTCATAAGGTTGAGGATTTTCCAAGGATTATTGCTAAAGTTGAAGGGAGGGACATAAGACAAGAAAATTATGAAAAGATTCAAGAGACTAAGGGTATGTTAGAAAGTCATAAAGAGAAAAGGTCAGAGGAAGTTCAGACTATGTTATTACAGTTGGAACAAATGATGGATGTTCTTAAAGATGTCAGTTTACCAGAAATCCTGAAAGCAAAACAACTCATAAGTGTAAGAATAAAAGACTTCGACATAGACTGTATAGTCTTGGATGAAGAAACACAAGTGAATATTATGACAGAAGAAACTTGGGAAGTTTTGGAAAAGCCTACTGTGGTACCTTCTTTAGGAAGGATAGGCTTGTTTAAGGGCAAGATGATAAATTTATGTGGAAGGGTAACTACTATACCTATTATTGTTCATGGAACATTGACTGAAGAAGAATTTGAGGTCATTAGGTTTGTTGAGGAAAACGCCCCTTTCCCACTTTTGTTAGGTAAGACTTGGATTGAGAAGGATCAGATCAAAAGGAAAGCAGAGGAAGAAGCTATAGAAAAGAAAAATCAAGAATTAAGGGATCTCATAGCTAGGAAAATAGACCAACTAAGAGAAGAACGAGAGAATAAGTCGAAGCAACATAGCAAAGTAACAACGTAGGAGGGACAGAAAGTAGAATAATCAACTATTAAGGTTGAAAGAATGCAAGGAGGCTTGACGAACCTATCTATCCAAGAGAGAAGTGTGCCCATTGTTGGCACAAATTTGATCTAACCAAGGTCCTTCTCAGGTTACCAACAAAAGGTACCGTGTAGTCTAGAGCACTGGCATTTTCATCTCCTTCGAAGAGAAGAAGTCTCACCTGAACCGTTGTTGAGACAGATAGATAGGGAAGGGTAGGGAAAATACTAAAGAGGATCCATAGGTTGTTCATAACTCATTCCTGTTCTTGCGCAAGAGACAACATCAGATCTGAAACATCTAACCACAAGAATTGAACCTACTTACATTATGAACAACGATTAAACATAGAACCATCAAACAGAACTCATAAACCATAAAGGAATAATGTAATGCATAAGTAAACATACAAAGACACATCATATTTTGAAAATCTGCTTCTCCTTCATATTAGCTTCGTGATCTTTCCTTCATTATAGACTCAGAGTTACATAGAAAGGTTCAGTACAGACTTTGGCTTGTCTCTTCTCGACTTACAACAAGTTTCAACAACTAATCCCAAAACCTTGGGAGACTCTGATAGACATGACTCAACCTAAATCTAATCCAACCAACGAACTGAATGAAAAACAACAACAACACCAACCCTTTTACAATTATATTCAACCCTATATATAGCTAGGTTGTGTCTTCCTTCTCGACTTACGTGCTTCCTTGTTCTATTGCAGCCATTTGTTGATTAGTTGGTGTTGCACTGGCTTCCACAACTTCTTTTCTGTTACTCTTTCTTCCAACCTCTGATGAAGTTTGCGTGACTCATGCTTAATCAAAACTTGCACAATTCTTACCCAAAAATGAAGGGCCCAACAGGCTTCGACCAAAATATTTGACTCTTCCTCAAGTCAAGCACTTGGTTCTTTCGCATCCTCCAAGAGCAGCTGTTGTTTTCCATTGTCCGGATTTTCTTCTTCTTTGAGATATTTTGTTTGTGCCTTTTCTTCCTTTGCCTCCTCAAACGAAGGGCTCAATTCCGGTACCAACTCTAAGGCTTGGTGCTTTACTCCTTGAAATATTTCAACCTTGTCCAACCATTTTCGGGTGAGGAGTGATGAACTGTTGTGTTGTCTCTTTTCTATACTCCTTTGGCTTGGCCACAACCAAGGAGTTCCACTCGGAATCTTCTGTTGCGTCGACTTGATGCATTTGCATGTAGGTTGTCTGAATGACTGGTCAAAATTCGTGCAACTCTTTCTTGGCTACGGACTGTGCCTCGTAGAGTGTATTCATCTCATTGTCGGCCTGTTGAATTTTCTCAAACTTTTGTTGTTGCTCCATAGGGTCCATTGTTGCCGCAACTTCTTTGTTCAATACCTGGATCTTTGTGTGCACTTCCTCTAAGAATTGATTGCGTCGAGTGGTGATGCCCATCTAATCACTGACTTCCTTAAATATTTTGGTGCATTCCGCTGTGTGCATGTGTAGTGCATCTCGGGCATTGTTTCCTTGCAATATTATCTTCTGCATCTGTTCCTGCAGCTACCGAGGCTGTTGTTCTTCTTTTTACTGGTCTTGTTGTAGCTTCGCTTATATTTGCTTAGTGTGGGTAGAGAGCTATGTCCATGCTTCTTGTAACAACTCGATCTATTGCTTTGGCTCGCTTATCTCGCTGGCTTCCGGTAGATTGGGCGCAACCTTTCAAATCTCCGTCCAGGCTTCTGCAAGTTTTTCTTTCACTTTTTCTAGTTTTCCCTAGACTTGGATTCTATCATGTTCTTCCTGCATTTGACATACTTGTGCAACAAGCTATTCTTTCTTGGCAATTTCGGCTGATATTGCGGCTTCCTGGAGCCTTTGCTCTAGTTGGTCTGTGGAGGATCTGATTAGTTCGAACAACTGTGACACTAGCCACTGTACCAGGTATGTATATGAAAGAGCTAAATCAGTGGGTGCTCCTTTCTGTAGAGGGAGTCCACTTGCCGTTGAGTGGTTCGAACGAGTTTCTACCTCCTCCTACGTTGATGGCACTAGTGCGATCCTCAACCTTAGGTGTACGGGTAAAAGCATCAGAACCTCGGTTCTGGTTATGCAGAGTTGCATCAATTCTGCACATTGTTGGGGGTTCTGGAGGACTTGCTCCATTTTCACTCGCATGGCTATCGTATCAGGCTCCGTTGTTGAGTCTGGCTCATTGTGCACATTTGGTATCTCCATATCTTCCGGTACTTCTGCATCATGCGTCTTGATTTCTTGGGCATTCTCACCCTTGGGTGGTGAGGTGATTTGTTGATTATGGTCGAGTTTCGTCTATTTTCTACTTCGGGCAGATTCCTCCTATGCTGATGACTCAGGTTGTTGTTCTTGGTTGTTCAGATTCGGAACATCCTGCATCGTGCTCTACCCTACAATTTTGGGGTCAAGGTCGGGAAATTATGATCTAGGCTTGGGGGATTCTCTGGTTGTCCATGGGGGTTGTCGTTCCTCTGTCTCTGGGTGGCCGAGCTAAATTGGCTCTGAGGTTGTGGTCTGATGTGAAATGGCGGTGAGGAGGTTTGGTAATTGGAGTGGTGGGGGTTGCTCAATGATGAGTGTAGCTGGAATTTTTTTAGGCTCTGGGTCATCCTGAATATCAATGAAAGTGGTGATTTTGGTCGTGGTGTGGGTGTGGGAAGCGGTAGATGCAAGGGGTTATGGGTTCAGGGGTTTGTTTGAGGAAACCCTTGTTTTGGGATTCTTTAGCAATGGTTCAGTACCGATCACAACACCCAATTTCTAGTTAACTTGCACACCTGATAGCATGACATCATCTGGCAGTTGACGATGAACTGATCGTTTTCTCCACTCCAACTGCTGTGTCTCTTCTTCCTCCTCGAAGTTGGTCTGTACCAGAGCATCTAGCTTCTTCGGCTCAGGGCCTAAGCTCGATCCCTCTCCTTCTTCCTTGTATTTTTTCTTGAGTAGCTCGACAGGAAAAATGTAATGCATTCCTGATTTACGCGGGCCACGTTTAACTCCTGGCCATGACATGACCTCCTTATCAAAAGCTTCCTCATCCAATAGAATGGTAGCGACCACGTGTGGAAATGTTCTCGGCGGGCATGTCTCGGCCAGATGCATGTGTTGTGTCAGTTCATGCTAAAGGAGATATTCCTCGTGTTATTATTGAGGATCTCCTGCGGGATGCACAACCTCTGTGTTGCGTCTATCATAGAATTATGCCATTTGGAAAATGTTGCGTTGTTGAGTGCTGTGTTCTCCAAGTCTAGTCTGGACTGCCATGGCTCGAACATCTTCGCCAGACGCCCTTTATCTAGTATTGTCGGTTGTCTTCCCACAGGTGACTTCCATTTGAGCATTGTGAATGCCACAAGTAGGTATCCATAGGTAAATGTGCCTCCCTTGTCCCGTGCCTCCTCACAAGCTACTAGTAGTTCCTCCAGCAAGAAACTACACCAATTGAACACTGCTCCCTTTGTGCAGAAGTCGGCGACTGATAGCACATCTAAAGTGCATTCTCCCTTATAATAAGACTGCATAACCTTGCTGGCTATGATGTAGTAGCCAGTACAGATTGTTTAAGGCAGTATTGGTTCAATGAATATTGTGCACCCTCCTCTCTTTGTGTTAAACTTCTCATATAAGCTAAGCTCGCCTTTCTTCTTCCCATGCTTGTCGGGGCCCTGAAATCCCTTCAACACATCCTCTCCTTCGGAGGATATTCCAATAAGCTGTTGGATATCTTTTGCATGGATTGGATATCGCTTATCCAACCATAGACTTATGTCATGCACTTTGCTTATCAAAAATTTCGTGCAGCGCGCAATTTTGTTGATGGTGCCAAAGACTGGTAAGTCTCTCAGGTTCATGATGGTGGAGTTAAATAGGTTGATGAAATCCTTTTTCAGTATAAAGTGCATATCTCCAGTTCCATTCGGAGCTAACTCCCAAAATACGTCTGGGTGCATCTGTGGGAACAAGGTTGAATCCGTGAGGTCAAGGACGAGTAGCTTAACGTGCTCTACCTTCCCTTTGAGGTCACCTATGATCTCAACCCAGGGGTCGCAGAGCTCATTTGGTACTGCATCTTTAGTCATGGTGCTACGACTTTCTATGGATCTCGACATTAGTGCTTTTGTGAAATTTAAAAACTAGGGCTACGTTTATAGCTTTGGTAGTGGTCCTAACTGGTTTGCACTGCTGAGTTTAGAAATGGATATGCTCATTTTAGAAAAAATACATTCTGGGTTGAGTTCTGAGAGTCTTATGTCTGTCTTAACGGGTAAGTTTTATAAATAATTGCTCCTCATCATGACCGTATAGGCGCAACAGGGTGTGAGTTTTCCAACGAGACGGTTTGATGAAGGTAAATCCTATTGGGTGATCTTGGTATTTACTCATTTGAGTGGAATAGGGACATGGAAAAATTGAGACCTTTCTGTTTGTCGGGTGGGTGTTCTGGCGCAAAATTCGATGGCATCTTGGCATAATGCGGCTTTATGGCTTAACGGGCAACAGTCAAGGTATCGGAATGGAAATAAAGGGTGTGATTAGACTGGTTTTGCGTGGCCTTTAACTCAGATTGGATTGGGATTCATGGTTCCCCCGATCATAAAGGTTGTCCCTGTTGTCTTTAATGACTGTCATTAATGGAATTTCTCATGCTTCAGGCTCTGTACTACTGAGTCGTCAGCTCTGTATAAACCAACACTTAAACAAAACAAATGAACTATGTGTTATGGCACAACAGTGCACACATGGACATTATTAACTGAATTTACAAAATGTCAGAAAGAAAATGAAACTCAAATGTAGCTATTATACAAGCTCCGTCGGACTGGAGTGATTGTCCTTCTTCTCAATTTTGAGATAGGTAGGGCTTCAGGTGAGCACCATTCACCCATATCGGTCATAGCACACCATCCAGTTGCGCGAGTCAGACTGCTCGTGATGGTTGGATCTCCGCAACTAGGAAGGGTCCCAACCAGTGCATACGCATCTTGCCAGAATGCTTCTGGTATCGGTTGTCATAGAGTAACACCTTGTCCCCTTGTGCAAATACCTTGGTCTTAATGTGTCGGTTGTGCAAATATTTTGGTCTTGCCTTTTCAATCGACTAATGGAAGTCTGATAGAAATTTGGTTTCTTTGAGTTCTTGTAGCTCCGCAAGTCTCTGTGCCACTGATTCTTCGTCTGTCATACGTGTGGATTGTGCAATATACAGACTTGGAGTGATGAACTCTATGGGAACCATTGCCTATTTTTAGTAAACAAGATGGAACAGTGTGTATCTGTGGAGTTTCTTCATGGTTGTCCTATAGGCCCATAGTACCACTGGAACTCTATCATCCCAGTCCTCTCAGTTTGTGCAATAGACCTTTGTTAGTCCCTTTTCCAGGATTTTGTTGAAGGCTTCGACTGTTCCGTTGGCCCGTGGGTGGTATGGACTGCTCTTGTGATTTTGAATCATAAATTATGTTGTAAGTGTTTCTATAGTGCTGACAATGAAATGAGTTCCCTGATCGCTGGTTAGGCTCCTGGGATATCCGAAGCGAGTAATGATATTTTCGAAAATGAATCTGGAAGAAATATTCGTCGAACAGTCTTGTACTGCTGCTACTTCTGCCCAATGAGTAAGGTAGTCGGTTGCGATAATGATGTACCTTGACTTTGAATGTTTAGCTGTGGGGTTTATTGGCCCAATGAAGTCATTTTCCCATTTCTCAAATGCCTGTAGCGCTCTAACGGGTTGTAATGGAAGTTCATCTCAGCGTGATGACTTTCCCACTCTTTGACAAACATCACATGATCTGGCGTATGCTTTTGCATCTTTGAAAAGTGTTTCCGACCACAGTCCTTCTTGTAGAAGTTTCTGTGTTGTTGCCTTTCCTCCTACATGTCCTCCTGCAATTCCACTGTGGCATTCCCAAAGTATATCCTGCCTTTCATGATCTAGGACACATCATTTGAGGATGCTGTCTAGTCCTAGTTTATACAATTTCCCAACGATCAGCTGATAATCTACTGCTCTAATGACCATATGGAATTTATGGGTTGCGGAATATGTTTCAGGACAGACCCCTGTACTGAGAAAGATTTCTATGTCCTCCAAATATTCCGGTATGGCCTCGATCCTAAACAAATCTATATCTGGGAGTTGGTCATCCATTGCTCCGCCACTTTCTCCTGACTCTAGTCTAGATAGATGGTCGGGTCTGACGTTGCATCATCCTGGCTTGATGATGACTTCAAAGGAAAATTCCTGAAATAACAACAACCATATGCAAATTCTCCCTTCCAACACAATTTTGTTAACTAGGTATTTTAATGCTTAATGATCAGTAATGAATTTGAAATGAGACCCTAATAGATAATGTCTAAATTTTTGTAAAGCATAGATCATGGATAATCCTTCCCATTCTATTGTTGTGTATTTGTGCTCTGCTTGTGATAACTTCCGAATTGCAAAGTAGATAGGGTGATCCATAGCTCCATCTCCAAGTTGCGTTAAGATAGCCCCTAAGGCAATTCCTGAAGCATCCACATGGACATGAAATTCCTTCTCCCAGTTTGGGAATATCAGAATCGGTGTTGTAATGAGTTTCTCCTTAAGTGTCTCAAATGCTTTGTCACATTTGGGAGTCCATCAGAACGTTTCATCCTTTCTCAGAAGGTTTTCCAGAGGTCCAGTAATGTTGGCATATCTTCGGATGAACCTGCGATAGTAACCTGTGTGTCCAAGTGTAGAGCATAGCTGTTTAACACTCATAGGTGGCGGCATATTCACAATGACCACAACTTTAGATGGGTCTACCAATACTCCTTCTCGACAGACTATGTGGCCCAACAAATTTCCATGTGGCACACAAAAGATACATTTCCTGAGGTTTAATGAGATCTGTAACTCTCGGCATCTGTCAAGCATTATATTTAGCAGTGCTACATGGTCCTTAATCAGGCTATATATTGTCCAATCATCCATATAGACTTCTATGAACTTATCAATGAACTCTCTAAAGGCTGCTATCACAATCCTAGAGAAAATTGTGGGGGATTTCTTTAAACCAAATGGCATCACATTGTATGCAAAATATCCCCATTCGGTAATGAAAGTGGTTTTTCTCTTGTCCTCTTCAACAATCCTAACTTGATGGTATCCTGAAAATCCGTCTGTAAATGAGTATGCTTCCTTCCTTGCAACCTGTTCTAGGAACTCATTAGTAAAGGGTGTTGGGAAAGGGTCATGCACACAGGCATAGTTGAGGCTTCTGTAGTCCAGACAGACTCTAATATCCTCAGTGTCTTTCTTGCTTTGAATGACTATCGGGATGACCCATTCTGCTTCTTCTACTGGAAAAATGAGACCTTCTTCTAACATCTTATCAATCTCCTCACTGACTTTCTCTTTTACTCTTGGGTTAAGATGGTATGGCCTATGTCTGACATGCTTGGATTATGGTTTTAACTCAATCTTCATTTCTTCCATTACTCCTTTGATTCCCTTCAATTGTGAAAAATACTTTGGGAACAAATATTTTTATTCCCGCAGTAAACTCTGTATTTCCTGACTGGTTTGTTCATCCCAGTAATCTCTCACCACAACTATTTTGGGTTGCTCTTCGGTCCCTATGTTAAGTTTCTACAATTTCAAAGGGTGATTGTAGGAACTATCAGTCTAGCTAGGTATGGTGTTTTGGATTTCTCTGTTCCCTTCGGTCTCTTTGATGGATAGGTTTCTCAGTTATTCTAATTCGTCTAGGCTTTCTGAAGCTTTGCTAATCTGATAGCATTCTATAGGATTTTCAATCAAGGGTAAGTGGAGTTTACTCTGAAGTTCTTGATTATGCTTGGGACACACTACAAAGTCTAATTTTTTATCACTATTGGCTGTAAAAATAAGTTCTTTAATATTTTGTAGGACTAGTTCAAGCTCAGGGTACTTACTTGTGAATGAGAAGTCTTTGAAAAAATGAGTTGCCAGTATCTGCCAATCGCAGGTTTGTCATCTGGTTTCGTCATGTATAAACCAAGATTTCAAGATTGGGCCTAGAGAATGGGGGAATACCTGAACCCACAAGTGAGAGGGTATATCCGCAGCCTGCCACTGTGCCACACACTGTTGAATGTGTATCCTATGGTCCGATTCTCCACTGAACAGTTGCGCAACGTGGAGATTTGTTTGCATTTTTTATTCTAACTACTCCCTATTCTAGAACCTGTACTTGAGAGATTGCTTCACCTCATCCCAAGTTCTGAGTGTGGCTTTATGAGTAGCCCACCATCTGGTGGGGGTGTTCTAGAAATCTATATCTAGTACCGAGATTCTTTGATCTTCTCCCATAGTTTCTTCCATATTCTGCCAAACGTTGTCTAGATCTGAGGTGCCATCGTATACTAGGTGTTCTTTGACTTCGGTCCCAACCCATCTGGTCATTCTGATAGTTGCGCATCTTCTTGAGAATCTTTCATGCAAACCTTGTTGCCAACTATCAAAATCTAGTTCCGAATCTTCGTCTGTTGACTATATACTTTGCCAGCTTACTGATCCATCCAAAGTGGGGTTTATATAATCATTTCTTGTCCCAACTTTTATAGTGTACAATTGGTCTAGGTCTTATCCTTCCATATTATTGTCTATTGGTTCTGTGTACCTGGGTCCTACATATGGATACAAAGGTTGAACTACCTTGATTCCCTCAGCTTCAAAAGTCATGTTATCTTTCTTTAAGTCAATTACTGCATAATTGTCATAGGCCCAATCGATGCCAAGTAACATAGGATAAGGGTCCTTGTCTCCCATGATCTCAATGACTTTAAAGTCAACCACTATTTTTACTCCTGCTACATCAATTTCCACGTTCGCCAGTCTTCCTATGGGAAAGATACAGTATTGGTTTTCCATTCTTAACTAAATTGGGGAATATGTCAGTTTCGGTTTACCTAATGCTTCCCAGGTCTTATTGGGAAGAATGTTCACATATAACCCTAGTTCCAACACGACGTCCTTAATTTCGAAGTCATCTAACTGGGCTACCAGTCAGAATTATTTTCTGGTTCTTACTTTTCGTTGTTAGACTCTCTAAGTACTCTTCTTAGGAAGGTTAGCCCAAATCCTTTCTTCTGAGGTTTCTTCATTCCCTAAGACTAGGTATAGTGCATTGCACAACTTCTTTGTCAGTTGGTCATTCCCCAGAATGTCAGAGAATAATTGAAACCAAAGGTCAACTACGTTTTGAGGTTTCCTATGTTGTCTTGGTATGCCTACAGGGTTTCTGGGTGTAGGGGGTGAAGCAGGGACTTGTGCCACCTTAGGGTATACAACCGGCTGAGGGGGGTTCTCTTGCATTTCATGATTAGGAATATTCTGGAATACTTCTATGGCATATTTAAAGAACCGTTTTTTATTTAGGGGGTTGTACCTGTCTTCTTTAGGTGTTGCTTTCTGAATCTGAGGTAGAGTATCAACATCAACTCCTATCTTCGCTCCTCCTCGAGTGACAATGTTAAGGTTTGGAAATTGTCCCTTAGAAATCCTCTTGATATCTGAACTGATAAGGTTAGTTCCTCTTTGTCGTACTATGTCTTCCCACTTTGCAATTAGCTCTGGGCAGTCTTCAGTTGCATGTCTGTTGGTTATGCAGTGAGAGCACCATGGTCACCTTGGATGAGGGAAATCTTTAGCCAAGTGACCCTGTTCATCACAGTTGTAACATCTGCTCGGTCCTCTTCCTCCAATTCTTCCTCCTCTGAAATATCCTCCAGCTCCACCTCCTCGACCTCATCTTGGTCCTTGAGGGTTTTCATTTACCTTGAATGTTGTTCGGTCTAGCATGTCTACAAGAGCATCCAACGCTCTACATTGATTGGTAGTATGCATGGTTGATGCACCGAACTCGCAGTGTATTGTGTTTGGTACTGTCGAATATTTTTTCATGATGGGGCACTATCTTGGTCCATGCCTTTGGATTCAGCAAATCTCAGAATATTCCGTGGATGGTGCTTCTTGGCCTCTTGGGAAAGCGTGATATGGGGTGGGATGATGGAATGGTGGGTTCATCGATACTTGCACAACTCCTCCCGTGGGTCCTGGTGGGGTTACCATCAAATTATGAGGAGGTCCCAGCCCCCTTACTCATGGACATCCGTTTTCCAAATGACCTTCCGTATAGCATCCAGTGCACCAAACCTGTGGTCGTCCTAGTCTGGGTATCATCAACTCTTGAATATTTTCTGTAAGTGTTGATATCTACCCTTGTATTTTCACTAGATTCACATCTACTGGGGGTCAGGTTAATCTCAAACTCCCAGGGTATCCCTCCATGGCTTCAATCTTCATAGATTGTTCCAAGGCATCTATTAACGTGGCTATTTGTTGTTGCGTTAGCAGAATCCGAGTCAGGGGTAGCAGTCCCTGAATGTACCACTCCCTTTGATGTTCTTCGTGGATTGGCTGTGCCAACCTCCCTATGGCATCTTTGAACTTCTGGATGTACTCCCAGGCTGATTCGCCTTCCCTCTGCTGGATCTCACGCAACTCAGACAGAGCCTGTTGTTTAGACTGAGGCAATTTGAACTCTGCTATGAACCTCGTCCATACCTAGCCAAGTGTGAACGCTTGACCTTGTGTCCCTAGCACTCTTGGTTCAATGATATTCATGTACTACTTGAGAGCACAACCTCTCAAGGTAGTCTGGAACTCGAACAACTTATTTGCATCTAGAGTCCCTTTGGATCTCCAGATTGCTTCGCACAAGAACCAATGTTGTTCAATGTCTTCATCTCCCTTACCCCAAAATTCTGGATATCGAGCAATTGAACCTCCTGCATGGCTGGCCATTGTTGATCCTATTGTTTGTATCAATATGAACCCTAACAGTCCTTCTTGTGATCTACTAGGGGATCCCAATATCCTCCCTGTACTCGTACTTCCTGGTTGTGACTGGTTAGCTAATTGTACTGGAACAGAAATTGCATGAGAAGGTAGTGTCAAACTTACTGCTTGTATAGAAGGAACTTGGGGTATGGGTGATTTGGTGCTGGCACCACTGGATTCGGTGCGGTTTTCTTTGATTTGGGGGGTCTCATTAGATTCCAATGGGATGATCTCTTTGGCTGGATCCCCAATATCTCCTGTTATCGAGGATGAATCTTCTCTTTCTCCTCCAAGATTCATGTCGGCTTCCTCCTCTCTTACATATGTGCTTTCTCCTTCTCGTCCCACCTCCTGGGGACTTCTTTCTTTCTTTGATTCTCTCTCATTTAATCTTTGACTGGCCAGTCATTCCTGTCTTCTCATCCTCTACAGTTCTTCCATTTGTCTTTCCTCGATTTCTCCTAATCCTCCTTCTTTCCTCAACTTTTCAGACTGTCTTACGACTTTCTTGATCTTGTCGCGCCACCATTTCTCAACTATGGAAGCTCTCTTCAAGGCCCACTCATCTCTTGAATACATTTCTTGCTATTTCCCACCCATTTTTCAAAGAACCCTTCCCCTTTCTCACGCCATGACTCTCACCCCATCTCGCCCTACCCCAAGCGAGGGTGTTTACGCTGCCATCTCGGTCGGGGACATAATCAACATCCCTTCTTCCACAAAGAAAGCCTTAATCCACAGGGGGATTTCTCTTAACAACCTTCCCCTTGCGCCTTTCTTGAAAATTTCCTCTGCCTGCGATAAAGACTGGTGGTTCTCAGCTGCAAATTTGATTATGTATCCTTCTATCGTGGTGCTAACCTAGAAATACATAGCTCATGTGACTGGGCAATCCAGCCTGTGGAGTGCTGCTAAATTGTCATTATCCCACACGCATATCTTCTTGACCCGTCCCTGGAACTTTAGAGCTTCTTGGAGTGTCTTGATCCAGTGAAAAAATTCTTCTGGGAATTTAACCTAGAAAATCTCGTACTGGTCACTTGATCTTTCTGAGTAAAATATTACCTCCCTAGTAGTTCCCACTGATTTTCTTATTAGTTCCACTTCTTTCCATATGAAGGTGTCACAGTTTCTTTCCCACCATTGATCGATGCTAGATCTATGGATCAACAGTAGCATTCTTCCTACAGGTTCCCTTTTAATATGGGTCTCGACAACGAAACCATTTTATTGGCGCAAATTTGATCAGACCAAGGTCCTTCTCAGGTTACCAACAAAAGGCACCGTGTAGTCTAGAGCATTGGCATTTTCATATCCTCCGAAGAGAAGAAGTCTCACCTGAAGCACTGCTGAGACAAATAGATAGGGAAGGGTAGGGAAAATACTAAAGAGGATCCATATATCGTTCAGAACTCATTCATGTTCTTTCACAAGAGACAACATCAGATCTGAAACATCTAATCGTAAGAATTGAACCTACTTACGTTATGAACAATGATTAAACATAGAACTATCAAACATAACTCATAAACCATAAAGGAGCAATGTAATGCATAAGTAAACATACAAAGACACATCATATTTTGAAAATTTGGTTCTCCTTCATATTAGCTCTAGGATTGTTCCTTCATTACAGACTCATAGTTACATAGAAAGATTTAGTACAGACTCTGGCTTGTCTCTTCTCAACTTACAACAAGTTTCAACAACTAATCCCAAAACCTTGGGTGACTCTGATAGACATGACTCAACCCAACTCTAATCTAACCAACGAACTAAATGAACAACAACAACAACACCAACCCTTTTACAATTATATTCAACCCTATATATAGCCAGGTTCTATCTTCCTTCTCGGCTTACCTGCTTCCTTGTTCTATTGCATTCGTTTGTTTCTTAGCTAGTGTTGTGCTGGATTCCACAAATTCTTTTATGTTACTCTTTCTTCCAGCCTACAATGAAGTTTGCGCGACTCATGTTTAATCAAAACTTGCATAATTCTTACCCAAAAATGAAGGGCCCAATACCCACTCAGGAAGTGTTAAGAAAAGGGATATTAACTTTAGAACCTTTGAGGGTACCTCAACAGTGCAAAGCCACTACGCTAGGGAAGATAAGAATAAAAATGGAAAGAGAATTACAAAAACAGTTAAAGAGACTTAGATGATAGGAAATAAGGCAAGGAGGCTCAATAAAAAGAAGGACAAGTTGGAAAAGCTACAATAAGTTTAGGAAACCATATGGAATACTTCGTAGACCGAAACCTCGTAGGAGGCAGGTTCACAGGGTTTGAACCTCGCTGGAACAAAAAGTCTGCGTAGATTTGGACTTCGCCTTGGTGAAGTTATATAACTGTTGGAGGCACCCCAACTGTAAGAATGAATCTCCAGAAAGGTTAGGAAATGAATTCATGGGCTTATAAATTGCTTTTGTACATTGAAACCGCACCATAACAGTTAGATCAAATAGTTTCAATAGAAGAACAATGCCTAGAAGGGCTTGTTATAGAGCAGATGGTCCAGGAGCTTGCTGAGCAGGAGGCTCAGGTGATGCAACAAGTCGAGGAAGCTCAAGTTAATATTGAGTATTTTCAAGTAGCATTTTCCAGACCTGAGTGACTTGGGATGAGTCATAGGTGAGTGTTGGGGGTATGTTGGCCCTCAACCAAGTTTTGGGGAAACTTTGGTCAGTTTTGTCCCACTTTTGAACTTTGACACGTTGGTCGAAGTAGGAGTGCCCAGGAAGAGATGAGATCACAGATATCACCTATTTTGAGGGATATGTGGACCCAGTAATGGGTCCTTTGGAGTTTTTTAATGATTTTATGGGATGTTGGCCCATGGGTTTTCCCCATGTTTAGGCCTTATTGTAATATTTTGTAAAGTATAAATAAAGAGGAATGTATTATAGAAGTAGTAGTTCAGTGTGCGAAGGAATGTATGTGGTCGAGGCTTTGTGCTTGACTGTGATTTTGTAGACTTTGATTAGTGCTCATGATGTTTAATGTGGAGTAGGTGCTAAGTGTCATGATAAGAGATTTTGGCTCTCTACATTTGACCTAGTTTTGGAAGGTAAAGAAGAAGGATCTAGTGCTTAGTGTGCAGATATCCTATCTTGTGTAAAGTTCAACTCTGTGGCTTAGTGTACAGGAGTGACTGGATGTAATATTTTGGCGAATAATAAAAGGTCGTGACTGGATGTAATATTTTGGCGAATAATAAAAAGGCGAAGTAGTTTGTGGATGTAGACCCACCCTGGGGTGAACCACATATATTTGGTGTCTCATGGTTTTCTTTGTGCAGTGTCATTTATGTTATGCATTTTCTTAGTTCTTTGATTATGATGTGAATGAATATACAGTTTATTTCTTGAGTACTTTACTTATGTTAAAGGGTAAATGGATGCTAGAATTATCTCACAGTGCTAAGTGCTAAGTTCTCAGGGTTCATGATCACTCGTTGTTACTGCGCTTATCTGTCTTTGATTATCCTCTGCAGTGTTAATGAGGTTAATAAAATAATGCATGTTCACTTCCTAAGAATTAACAAAATATTTAGCGAAGTGCTCTTATCACAGATTAGTGTCCCATCCTGGTTACAGACACCTGCATCCTGTAACCCCCCTTGCTTCTACCTCGGGTGAGACTTCGGCTGTTTCACAGGTGTTTCTGAAAGGGCCAATAGTCAGGGTTTTGTTGGTGCATTGTTAAGCATTGAACCCTGGGTCTACCCCTGTGCCAACAATTATCTAGGAAAGGGATTTAGAAACCAACTAGTACTTTGGACCTTGCAATCCGTAGTGGCAGGCCTCCTCATGATCGATAGTGGGTTTGCATCATTGAATCTTAATTGATTGATTATATGAGTGTTAAACATCAACTCCTTTATTCACACTTGCTATATTGTACTTAGTACTAATTTGGGTCCATATTCCTCATCGGTGGATCCCCTGGTATCTGTTAACGGTATATATCAATGACCGGTAATCAAACAATTTCTACCATGATCAACATCAATTCATCTATTCACATGTTGTGGATTCATACCATCTAGGTTTGGGATGAATGCCTTCAGATTAGGGGTCATATCATTCCTTTAAAACATCCCATCCCAAGTTGTGATGGAGTATATCACTTGTAATTTGAAGACTTTGGGGGCACTTTCCTCACTTCTTGTTGTCTTCCTGATGTATGTGTTGTGTCATAGATCCACATTGTATTGGCTCATCTCTATGATCTTATTGATGACATGGATCCATAGTATATTCTTTCATGGTAATTATCTTTCATTTCATGTCATGGATCCGTAGTGTATTGTTTGGCGGCCATGCTTTGATACTCTTCAGAATTAGAGTATGTCTACCTAGGGGATGGTCTATATATGATTTTATCCTTGGTGTTTGATTGCAGGAACTCTTTGACCATAGAATCTCTTTTCTCTCTCCTCACGCTGCCTCATGGAAGCTATTTTATTGCAATTTTTTTTGGCCATCCATTCCTTTCCTTCCCTCACACATTAGGGGGAATTTGTTATAGCCTTAATTTCCACCCTAAAGGGCTAGAAGAAAATATAGCAGAAGATGAAATCCAAGACACAACTCTAGCTTAATATTTGGATCATTTTTAGGGTTGTCACTTGTCATACATAGGAAAACAAGTGAATAATCACTGGTCATTTATCATACCTGGCGACCCACATTCCGAGCTACGCCACTTAAATAGACTGCAACACACCCAACCACCAGTAGGTGGTGCACGCCGTAGTTCCAAGACTCAATTCTCCAATCTGGGTTCGAATTATAACAACATTTAATATGAAATCAACCAGACATAAACCACATGAATTAATCAATCTCCAAGCTACATCATACATAAGTAAGCAACGTGCCATGCACAAAAAATAATCATCATACATTCACATTAAAAATGCACATCTCAGATACAATTAAATACACAATGGAAATAAACATTACACAGAAAACAAAGAGAGAACTTATCTTTCAAGTAAAAATTCACCAACTGGATGTAGACCAAGGACGTTCCTTCCAACCATAGACATTGTTGTTCTTTTACTCTCAACATTAGGTCACCCTCGAGCTAGGCCTATGAATCCACAAGGATGGGTCCTAGGAAAAATCTAAGAACACACAACAGTTGGCTAACTATCTCTCAGGTTTCCCAACCACACAACAAAACTGGAATTTCCATCTCTCTTTTGCCCTCATCTTGCACCACCCAAATAAATGAACACCCTTCTTTGTCATGTACCCTCATACCATCTCATTTCTTTCCAGGGCTCCAGTGATACTGGTCAGTAAATATCCCTACAGGAAACTCTAAGGATTCTGAGTTGTGGACAGTTCTATCCGAACTGTCATTAGTCTCATAACTAACAAGCATATGAGAACTCAAGCTATCACAAGCCTTTCAACACTCAGAACAATCCAAAGTATACCAGTTCTCTTCCACCCAACCTGCAAAACCCCGAGAGAATGGACCCCGTTCTTTTCCACACAGTCCCTTAGGTTTTCCATATCCTTCCAAGGCTCCAATGCTTCTGGTTAATAATATCTCTGTTGGGACTCTCAGGACTCCCAACTGTGGACAGTTCTATCCGAAATTTCATCAAGCTCATGCACATAGGAATCCATTACCTTATGGAGTGATCAATAATTATTACAACCATTCATCAATGGCTCTCCTCTTCTTGCCATTAATTTCCATGATCATCCCAAGAGAGTACGAACTAGCAATAGTGAGTGAAGAGGAAAGAAGAACAAGGGAAAAAAATGAACTAGGGGGAAGAATATAAACAACAAGGGAATAACAACCCCAAAACTTCACCCAGATCCATCCTCACACAACCATTTGTATCCATGCTCAGACCAAGAGCACACAAATTCATCCCAAGTGAAGGAAAATGGAAGAAGAAGAAGAACCAGGGAGAAGAAGCGCACTAGGAAAAAGATGCAAACCAAAGCAGTCCCCAAGGAATGTTTATATAATCACAAGAACCAAGAACCACATGGCCTTCCCCAAGAATCCCATGTAACTACCTTTCTCCATAAAATCAATTATGGTAAATAAAAATAATAATAAAAATAATTATCCCCCCAAGCCCCCTCTCTCGTGGAATAATACCCCCCTATCTCTTTTGTCCTTGTCCTTCTTGCATCCAATGGTGTATTTTATTAATGTATATGAAGTATTACATTTCCTAGGCAATCTGGCCATTTTTCAACTTTACCGGATCACCAGCCTAAGTCACAATTTGATCCATATTTTATGAGCAGAACGAAATGAATACAGATTATTAAAATATTCTTAACACAGAATAACAAAGATATAATAAAACTGGTTTTCTATTCAATAACAAAATAAGTTGAAACTGTAAAATGCAGTAGAAAACAAGGTTGTTGGAATGGTGGAGGCTTATCTCTGAGAAGAGATGTGATGGCTGCACTCATTCGTAAGAAGATGATTACAATGAGGCTCTGAAGGAATTTTTACAATAAACAGGAATTTCAAAAACCCTATACATAAAAAAACCTAACCCTAGGAGATGAAGCGCCAAAAGTCATGTGGGCCCCATTTGGGTAAGTCAATACATCAACTTCCCGGGGTCGTAACTTTTGCATACGATCTTTGTTTTAGGCACACAATAGCTCATTGGGAATGTATCAACAAGGAGATTCATTTTGGGGACTCAATCACGCCTTCAACTATCAGTGAGAATCTCGATCCCGAAAACCTTCATTTTTTCCCTCAAAATGGTCCCAGAAGTTAAAACTGCTAAAAATAGTAAATTGCCAAAATTGCCAGAAAACTGTTTTGAGAGAGTTGGAAAAGATGGGTGCCCACCAATATCCACCTGGATCAATCCTCCCTCCTTAGGAATAAATTGTGTCCATTTCATTTAGTTCCCCCATTAGATGAGGAAATTTCTGCTGAATTTGGCCCCGGGTGAGCCACTTGCCTTGGTGCAGGAGCTGCCCTGCTTTGATGACTTGATAAAGCTGGATCCTTTTTTGTTGAGTGCCCTTGATATGTTTGTCCACAATATGATCACTATATTCTTGTTGCATGAAGTTAGTTTTGAGCTCTGTTGGTTTCAACTACTTTTCTATCTTTGAGCTGTCCAATAATGGTGGGAAATATGGCCAAAGGAGAGCCATGTTGAAGACTGGGTGCAGGCCAAGGAAAGGGGGAATGTTGAGCTCAAAAGAATTGTCACCCACAATCTTGGTGATGGTGTATGCCCCATAACGGAGTGGGAGAAGCTTCTGATGGGCCCCTGTAAGGCGTTCTTTCTGCAAGTGCAACCAAACTTTGTCTCCCACCTGAAACTTATGTGGCACCTGATGTTGATCATTCTGCTTCTTATATTTGGCATTAGACTTCTGTAGAATATCCTGAACCTATTGGAAGATGAGTTGGATCTGCTCAATGACCCAGGTGGCTTTGTCAGCTTTTGGTGGAGCAGGGGATGAGTCGGCCGAGGTGGTGACCAGGGGTAGTACAACATCCATGGGGCCCAATGGTTGGAATCCTATCCCCACCTGAAAGGTACTGTGGCCAGTTGAGCTATGCAAGGATCGATTGTAGCTATACTGGACATAGGGAAAAATCTCATTACATGAATGGGTTGTTTTGAATTGTAAATGTGTAGGATATGTACAATCATCCGATTGACGACCTTAATTTGGCCATCTGTCTGGGGGTGGAAGGCAGTGGATTTGGTGAGCTTGGTATCCAACAGTGACCAGAGGCTCAACCAGAATGTGATGAGGAACCAACTATCATGGTTTGAGATAATGGTTTGTGGGATCCAAAAATGTACCCATACTCATTCAAAGAAGAGCTTGACAATATCTTCTGCTGGGATGTTCTTCTTGCAGGTGGCTAGAATCACCATCTTAGAAAAGGGATCAACAACCAAAAAAACACAGTCATTTCCCCTCTTGGTGGACAGGAGGCCCAACATGTAGTCCATTGATATGGATTCCCATGGTCTGTCAAGAGTAGGAAGAGGGGTGTACATGCCCTGTTTCTTAGTGGTCGGTTTGGCAATAACGAAGGTGATGCAGGACATGATATACTTGCTGACATCCTGTCAAAGTTTCAGCTAGTAGAAATATTTCTGCAGCACTGCCACTGTCTTTTCGACGCCAAAGTGTCCTGCCACTCGACTGTAGTGAGATTCCCAAATCATCTTCTTGCGCTCACTTGATGGAACGCAAATATGGCCCAGACGACACAACAACCCATATTGAAGATGGAAATTAGCGACCACTAAGTTCGCACCCAACATTTGGTAGGTGGTGGAGAAGTCAGGGTCTGTCTCATAGAGGTGGGGCCATCTGGAGGTCTCGTGGCTGCAAAAGTCTAGCACCGTGGTGAGTGTCACGATTGGAGGTCGGCTGAGGTAATCAACAACGCAGTTGGTACTTCCTATTTTATGCTTGATGTTGAGGTGGAACTACTGTAAGTATGTGGACCACTTCTGCTGGCGGTCATTCTGGAATTTTTCTTGGGTCTTCCTGAACTATAGTGGTTTGTGATCATTGTGGATGACTGTCTCCTTCCCAAGAATGTAATGTCTCCACTGGCGGAAGGCTTGCACAATGGAGTACATTTATTTGTCGTAATTAGGGTACTTACAGACAACATCTAATAGTATCTCACTATGATATGCCACGGGGTGGCCGTGTTGAGTGAGAAGGACATCCACAACATAGTCTGAAGCATATGTCTCAATATCAAAGGATGTTATAGGTCTAATAATGAAAGTATTGGGGATGAGCACAAATGATTCTTCAAGTCATCGAAGAATTTTTGTTGGGACAGACCCCACACAAATTTTTCATTACCGCCACTCCTAGTTACTTGGCCGAGGGCCCATGCGATATGAGAGAATCCCAACACGAACCTGTGATAGAAATTGGTAAGGCCCAAGAATGTTTGAATTTCAGTGAGTGTGGTTGGGGCTGGCTAGTCACAGATGACCTAGATCTTGGCTGGATCCACATGCACACCATGCTGATCAACGATGTAGCCTAAGTAATGGACCCTGTCCATTCCGAAGGAGCATTTTTCCAAGTTTTCATATAATTTGTGTTGTTGCATGGTGTGAAGAACCTACTGAATATGCTACAAGTGTTCCACCCAAGTCTTTCTTTATATGAGGATGTCATCCGGATACACCACTACAAAAGTATCAGTGAAAGGTTGTAGGATATCATCCATCATCCTCATAAAAGTTGTTGGAGCATTTGTCAAACCAAAGGGCATGACTAGCCATTCAAAAATACCTTCTTTTGACTTGAAGGCGGTCTTCTATACATCTTTCTATTCTATTGGGACTTGGTGGAAGCTCGACTTCAGATCAATCTTACTAAAGTATTTTTCCCCCATGAGCTGATTTAGGAGGTCTTCGATTTGGGGAATCAGGTAACGGTTTAAGACTGCGATTTTATTGAGGGCTCGGTAATCAATGCAGAGTCTCTAGGTCTCGTCTTTATTCTGCACCATCATGATTGGGCTCCCACAAGGCGATGAGATGGGACATATGTGCCCCTTGTGGAGTAGATCTTAGATCTACCTCTTGATATCCTCGTTTTCTAATAGAGAGCGGTGGTAGACTATCTCATTTGGTAGTGGTGTGCCTGGGGTTAGATCGATGGGATGCTTGACTTGACAGTGCATAGGTAACCCGTTAGGAGAGGAGAAGATATCTGAGTATTCTTCCACAACCTTATCCACTTTCTTCTGTTGTGTGGAGAGATCAACCGTAGAGGCCCTGGATGTGGCTATGATCTTTCACTCACTTTGAGAGCGAATCATGAAGAAGACAAATTTCCCAGTCTGAGAGATGACCTTCCTGCATTGCTTGGCAGAGATCAAGGAAATAACACTAGGAGGGACTGCCTCAGGTATCCTGTACAATTTCATGTTTAAAGTAATAATAAAACTAAGAGGCCTAGAATCATATACAACATGACGTTTCCATAAATAAGGTTGGCCCAAAAGAACATTACAAACTTTGAGAGGAGAAACACCACACAATACCTCATATTTGAAGGGCTTGATGCCATATGAAATTCAACACTGTTGGCTAACGCGGAGATCGCTTCCTTGGCAGAGACATCCAATGGTGTAGGGTTTGGGTGAAGCATTGTCGGCAGGGCCAACTTCTTGATGACCTCTGTTGAGATGAGGTTATTCTGGCTACCACTATCAACAATGAAGTACAATGGGGTGCCTTTTACCCACATCTGTGAATGGAAGAGGCACTCACCTTCTTCTGGCTCATCTAGCTCACCAGGCTGGAGCTTGGTGGTAGCGACGATGGCATTGGGTTTCACGTCAATGATCCATCTTCCCCTTTCTGGTTTTGACTCAGAGTCAGAACCCACATCTAATTTCAAGGATTTCACTTCATCCACCAGCGACTACTTTGAGCGACAATCAACAGTGTTATGCCAAGGGATCTTATGGAAGTCACACCACTTCCCGGTATCTTTCTTTGTATTTCCAATGTCCTTATTTTCTTGCATCTTGGACTGGTTGTCCTGATATTTTCCATCTTTTCTCTGTCCTTTTTTCTGTTGGTTGGGGCCGCCCCTTCCTGGATTTTGCTATGAGGGGTTCCTAGGCCCAAATTGCCATGTATTTTGTTTGATCTTCTGCTTGTTTTTGACAGCATATCGATAGCTCCCGCCCAAGGAAGAGATGTCCAAAAATTCCATTTTGGTCTAGATGTATCTATGCAGAGCACCATGATACTTGAGCACCATATGTCGCTCTGAATATTTGATACCCATCTTGGTACGCAATGTATGGAAGTTATTTGGTAACTCTGGCACTGCTTGGTCTCTTTCTTGTCACAATGTGGTCCATTTGGTATACAAGTCGTCATAACTTTTGACAGGGCAGTATTGTTCCTTAATAGCATCCATGAAGGATTCCCTGGTGGTCACGACTATAAATAATGATGGTTCCTTTGTTTCCTTTTTCTCACAGAAAGTTTCCTACCAATCTTTGACATGGGTAACGACTTTGAGGAGTGCAAAAGTAATCTTTTCTCTATTCAAAAAGTTATGGACAAAAAAATACCCTTCTAGTATATTCAACCACTTGTCTCCAACATCTGTGTCTATATGACATTCAAATATAGGAATATCGAAGTTGATTTGTACCTTGAAGGGGGCGTCACCTCCGCTCGAGGAATATGTGTCATTTGTTGGTAGCCGCCGAAGGATTTGCGCGAAACTATCCATCATCTCGTTCCTTTTTTGCATGAGGGATTCCTCAAGAAACATTTTGAAAGGATCTCCTATCACATTGTATTTCTTTTCTCCTGCCATGAGAGGTTGCTTAGGCTTGCGAGAGATTTTTTCCTCAAGAGAAACAAGCTCGAGACCCAATTCTTTGTACCTTGACCTCATTGGGGACATGCATTAAGACGACAAGGAGAATACCACTCTGATACCATTGATCCACTTTTTATGAGCAGAATGAAATGAATACAGATTATTAAAATATGATTAACACAAAATAACAAAGATACAGTAAAATTGGTTTTTTATTCAATAACGAAATAAGATGAAACTGTAAAATGCATTGGAAAACAAGGTTGTTGGAATGCTGGCGGCTTATCTATGAGAAACGATGTGATGGCTACGCTCATTCGCAAGAAGATGATTACAATGAGGCTATGAATGAATTTTTACAATAAACAGGAATGTCAAAAACCCTAGACATCCAAAAACCTAACCCTAGGAGATAAAGTGCCAAAAGTGATGTGGGCCCCGTTTGGGTAAGTCAGTACATCAACTTCCCGTGGTCGTAACGTTTGCATACGATCTCCATTTTAGGCACACGATAGCCCATTGGAAAGGTATCGTCGAGGAGATTCATTTTGGGGCCTCAATAATTCATTCGTTTATCATTGAGAAACTCAATCCCTAAAAACCTTCATTTAGGCCCTCAAAATGGCCTAAGAAGTTAAAACTGCTAAAAATAGTAAATTGCCAAAATTGCCAGAAAACTATTTTGAGCGAGTTGGAAAAGATGGGTGGCCACCGATATCCAACTATATATTACAATTAAATAATACATTATATTTCATAAGGGTTAAAACTAGGATGTTACATCCCCCTCCCCTTATTTTGGCACCGTCCTCAGTGAAAAACACAATTCCAATGTTATTAACATTACAAATATAGGCTCTTTGGCCTTAATCCACATAGTACTTCCATCCAAATATTATATACATAGGAACTCTAGCCTAAAATTAAACATGTATCCATGGGAATTTCGACCCAAACATGTATAATGATCTTCAGAGTTTATAATTCTAAGAACAGTTCCAACCAGAAATCTCTCCTTCCCTCTCATCCCTGCAAAACCTAAATAAATGAACCCCTTTCTCTTCCATGCAATCCCTCAATCCGTTCCACTTCTCTTCAGGGCTCTAGTGCACTCGTCCAAGAAGTTTCAGAGTTGCGGCTTCAAGAACTCTAGCTGCAACAAGTCCACTGGACTTTCTTCATTCCATGCCTTCATCATGAGATATTGTTATAATAATTTCAATCATAAATTTCAAATATGTTTTATACAGAAAAATATTTTCTCCCAAGCATGAGCTTTCTGCTCATAATGCTTGGCTTTGCAACTGTAGATATCAATCTTCCTTATGGGCTTACATCCCTGCCATATTCAAGACCATCCTACCTACAATTTCCTTTATTTACATTTAGGCAAAATGATTTTTCAGTAATTATTAAATTATAATTCCCAAAACTGTTTTATATAGGAAAAATAAAATTTCCAGACATGAACTCCTGCTCATAATGATTTGGTTCTTGCAGAAATAGGCATAGGTATTCGTTATGGGATTACTAAATTTCCATATTCAAGACCCTTTCTTCCTGTAATTTCACCATTCCTCAGCCAAACAAATTGTCAATATCTCATGTACAAGCTATATATACATGGTAACGATTCAAAAAAAAATCACAAAGTGATCTTAGAATTGTTTACAACTACAATTCAATCACTTATATTAATCCAACTATCAATTGGAACAAACTCATCATTACCTACACATGTATTATCAGTCACTACTTTCCAAAAATATCACTCTATCTCCCCCAACAAATATTTTCTGTAATTTCTCATTATGTAGCTACTTTAACCTACAAATTTCTTGTTCTAATATGTAACAATTCCTGAGGTGTTTTCAACTTCATGAGTTAGCAATACTAATATCATTTCAGCTGTTAGCATAATCATTTCTATGTTATATAATATATACATGCATTTACCCCATTGCATTCAATAATTCCTTTAATATCACTTGTAACATTTTTAATAGATCCAAAAACTAATCTTGGAAATGTAACAAACATCAATCCAATCACCTTCATCTAGTACTCATATTAAATATAATGCATCTATCCATCATTACATATTTTCAGCACCACATGCTTTTCATAATGCAACAATTAATTACTAAATAAAATAAAAATCAATGTGACAATACCCATGGCCACATCTACACAATGCATCCATGCATTGGCTACATAATACCACATAACTATGTCATGCATTCCACCAAGATGAGTTGGAAGGTCTGGCCAACGACTCAACACATCATCCAGACACTTCCTACGACTTGCCTAGCTATTTGGATACCTTCCTTTTCAACCCAAACAAAACACCAAGAATATAATCCTTAAGTGCTCTTCAATGTTGACAAAGAGGTTGCAGTCCAAACATCAGATATACAATATATACTATTGAGCACTCACATAGAGCTATAGCCCTTCCATATCCAACCATATTATGGTCTCAAACATGACTAGCTCTATGGATATTCATTGTTATAGAATGAGCATGTCTCCTTAATTAACCCGGTTATGATCCCATAACCAATCATAACATTATATGCAACCAACAGTTTATCTAAATTCATTCTAGAATCAACAACATTTACATACTCTAGGCCTTTGGCCATTACATATCAATTTAAATATTGAAAATTAGCTGAGGGACTTCTTACCTCAATCCCCTTCAACATGTATGCATCAACATAAACTAAATGCATACCTCCCTGGTTTTAATCAACCTACATGTTGATATATGATCAAATGATATTTGTAGAAGATCACATACTTCCTCCTTAATCATTATGATTACCATTCCTACCACCCTCATGGGTCTTTACCTAGATGGAAATCATAACAAAAACATCCACATCTTTAACCCTGCTATATCATTTTTCCTGAATTCAGAATCCATCATTAGTCATATTCAAACATTGTTTCATAATAATATATTATTCTAAGTTCACAAACATGTTATATGCATATCCAAGCATGTGCAATTACACATGCATATGCACCAAGCATTTACTGTTAGCATTCCTACTAATGTATATGCAATTTAACTTCATTGTATGCCTCATGCACTCTAGTGCATTTATGTTTTAATTCACTTATTTATTTATTTATTTATCTATTTATGATGTAGATGGTTGTCCTTGAACTCCTTCAGATCCTTTCCGCCTTGCGTGCTCCCATTCTTCTCATCTGCACTATGGTTCTCTGTTATGGATACTTTCCATCCAAGTTCCACTTGGCCATTCTACAATCCAACCAATGTGTTCTATTTTCAGCAGCCTCTCCTAGAAAGTCATATCCAATTTTACCTTTATGAAACATTCCAACACCCTAGAATAAAGTAGATCAAACATTCCATCACTCTACTACAACGTTCTTAAATCAAATACTATTACTCAGTTTTCCATTAGGTTACTTCATTAGCCTTTCCTCGTGAAACCATACCTTTCACACTTAATACTATTCCCAATGGAAGTTCATTTTCATCCAGTGACACTTTTCAAGTGAGAGCATTCCCAATTATTTGCATTGGCATCCTGCTTCCACTGTGAACTTTGATATCAGAAATGGATTTCTTTCACACTTAATATTTGCAACTCTCTACACCTCTCTTCCTTCCAGGCTAGGCATTCATGCCCATCAATGGCATTTTTAACCTACTAGGTTCATATCCTATGTGAATATTCTTTCTTTTGTAGTACCTCATCCAACTTATGTAATATTTGTCATGCTTCCATGACTCTAATATATGATCTTGTTCTTGAATTGACCTGATTATACCTCTAATCCTGACGAACCTGCAAGCAACCATCTTTTTAGAATTATACATATCATACGAAAAATGTCAATTAAATTTACACGTACCTTTTCTATTTAATTTATGAAGAAATAAATCACAATTATCGAAATCAGAATAATTCGAGGATATTATCCTCTAAATCAACCTTCCAACAACTATATTCTTACCCCAATCGGATATCTGAGTTGAAAGTTAGGGCTCCCCAAAAAACCACTTTCAACCCTTTTTCTCTTGTTTTGCAATAGGATTTTGTTGAAAAATTCCACAACCCCCTTTAAACTGGTACATAATCAAAATTATGCACATGCGCTTCCTTAAATCCAATTTCCATGTGACCACGACTCAAAACCATGAGCTTATTAATTCTATAACTCTTTTCTCTCTTCAACACAAAAAAAATTCAGCCACTATCCCCCTTTTACTTTGACTGAAGTATCATAGAACCAAGTGCTAGGACCAAGAGCTTAGCTAGAGGCGATTATCCAGAGCTTCAGGACATCAGGGCATCGGGGGGTTCACCTTCATCACACTTCATTTTCCTAGAATGATGAATTAGAGAACTTCCAAACATGCCCTTATTAGGAGCTTTGAGGCTCCAAAACTTCGGCCTTCAGGGGTTCTACCTTTATCATACCATGTTTCCTCCGAACATCGAACTAGCAAAATCCAAGAGTCTCATCAGTAACCATGCACCAGGGGGTGCTACGTGGTGAAAAATATGGATATGACACGTGGCCCATTCTACGGTTTACATGTGTCAAGTTATAACTATCACAAAAGATGTTCAAAAAGTATGGAATACGATGACACGTGGAAAGAATCAAGTTTTTCCATGTCACCCTAGGAGACGTCAACATGCCATGTCACTCTGGCACTCCCTGACTTCAGAACTATGGAATTTTAAGGATTTCGCCTCAACACATTACAAATATTTCGAACACCAAACTAGAGAACCTTCCGAACCATTGCTCTCCAAAGATTTACTACTTCAATGCTCCAGAACTTTGGGATTTGGAGAACTACTCAGCATAGCACATCAAATATCCCGAATGAAGAACTTCCAAACAAGTGTTCCTCAGAGCTTTGGAACTTCGGGGCTCTAGAACTTTATAACTTTGGTCTTTGGAGGATTTCACTGTTAAACACCACCCCACCTACGAACTACCGAACGCTAGAATTTTGAACCCTTTCTAATATTCAAACACGTGTCTCCGAACATGAATGATCCGGATTGGTTCCAGACTTCGGGACTTTGGGGAAATATTCCGCCCAATGACATAAGGACTAGAACTCCTGAATGATGAATATTTTCTAATCTTTAGACACGCCTCCTAGACAACAAACGATCATGATTTTCTCCAGAGTTCGGGACTTTAGGAGATTTTCTTCTTGACAACTTAAGGACTCGCTTCTCCCGAAGTGTCGAACCTCCGAAATACCATGTTATCTACGACTCATGCTCACTTGCTGATAGATATGACTGTTTGGATTTGATATTGTTCACTATGCCTCACCTCCTGATCTGTTCTTGATCCAACATCCCAGATCTATCCTTGGAGAAATCCAACGGTCAAGTACTCCTCCCTGTGATATACGATGTAGATTCACTTTGGGACTTCAGAGCTTCAGGGATTTGACCTCCTTTTCATCAAATACTTAAAAATTTTCGAAGTAATGAAGTTCAAAGGACTCTGATGCTTAACGATCCCACACCTTCTCCATATCTAATAGCTGCAAAGGATCTGTCTTCTCCCTAACAAATACAACAATCTAAAAATAAACTTGATCCCATGGTGGAGATCATTCCCTAATTCAAAAGGGATGGTCACGATCCTTCGATCCCTTACAAAGGATCTATGACACTCTGGATTTTGAGCGAACTTTGCAATGCCATTTCTCCTGAGATTTTCAACTTCCAAGTCATAATCGATCTCAACTAAGAGACTTTGACCAACGGACCCGACCCATATCGGCCCATTGTTTCAACTAGTATCTTTGATACCAATCTATAACATACTTGACCACCCACAAATTGGACTACGCCACTTAAACAGGTTGTAACACACCTAGCCACCAGTAGGTGGGGTGATCTATAGTCCCAAGACTCAGTTCTCTTATTTGAGTTTAAATTATAACAACATTTAATATGAAATCAAGTAGGAATAAACCACATGCACTAATCAAGCTCCAGGCTACAACATACAAAAGTAAGGAACGTGCCATGAACAACAAACAATCAAGAGACATGCACATTAAAAATGCATATCTCAGAGATAATTAAATACACAACGGAAATAAGCATTACACAAAAAACACATAGAGAACTTATCTTTCAAGTAAACATTCACCAACTGGTTGTAGACCAAGGATGTTCCTCCCAACCATAGACATTTTTTTTATTTTACTCTCAACAAAAGGTCACCCCCGAGCTAGGGCTATGGATCCACAAGGACAGGTCCTAGGAAAAATCTAAGAAAAACCAATGGTTGGCTAACTGACTCTCAGGTTTCCAAAGCACACAACAAAACCTAAATTTCAAAATCTCTTTCCCCCTCAGCCTGCACCACCCAAAGAAATAGACACCCTTCTCTACCATGTAGTCCCTCAATCTATCCCATTTATCTCTATGGCTCCAGTGCTACTGGTCAGTAAATATCCTTACTGTAAAATCCAAGGATTCTCAGCTATGGACAATTCTATCTGAACTACCATCAGTCTCATAACTAACAGGCCTCTCAACACTCAAGCTATCGCATGCCTTTCAACACTCACAACAATCCAAAATACACTAGCTCTCTTCTACCCAGCCTGCACAACCCCAAGAGAATGGAACTCCTTCTCTACCATGTAGTCCCTCAGGTTGTCCATATCCTTCCAAGGATCCAGTGCTTCTGGTTAAGAATCTCCCTTCTGGGAATCTTAGGACTCTCAACTGTGGAAATTTCTATCCAAACTATCATCAAGATCATGCAGACAAGAATCCATTCCCTTTTGGAATGATCAGTAATTATTATAGCCATTCACAAATGTCTCTCCTCTTCCTTCCATTTGTTTCCATTCTCATCCCAAGAGCACATGAACTAGCAATAGTGAGTGAAGAGGAAAGAAGAACAAGGGAACAAAATGAACCAGGGGGAAGAAGATGAACAAAAAGGGAAAAACAACCCCAAAACTTCACCCAGATCCATCCTCATTCATCCATTCGTATCCATGTTCACACTAAGAGAACATGAATTCATTCCGAGTGAAGGAAAAAGGAAGAAGAAGAAGAACCAGGGAGAAGAAGCGCACCAGGGAAAAGAAGTGAACCAAAGCAACCCCCAAGGAATGTTTATATAATCACAAGAACCAAGAACCACATGGAATTCCCCAAGAATCCCATGTAACCACTTTTCTCCATAAAATCAATTATGGTAAATAAAAATAATAATAAAAGGACTTAGCCCCACAAGCCCCCTCTCTCGTGGAATCATAGCCCCCTATCTCTTCTGTCCTTGTCCGTCTTGTATCCAACAATGCATTTTATTAATGTATATGAATTATTACATTTCCTAGGCACTTTGGCCCTTTTTCAACTTTACCGGCTCACCAACCTAAGTCACAATTTCATAATACATTATAGTTCATAAGGGTTAAAACTGGGATGTTACAGGTCAACTATAGTGAAACCATCAATGACATGTACAACCTTCTAGATTCATGGAGTTTCGAAGAGGCAAGTGATGGATGAGTTGGTTCTTCGTGGAATGAGCCTTGGAACGCACATCATTCGAGTATCCATTGGTCTCTAGAATATATATAAGCACTCCCAATCCTCTTCCAAGGGTCTATATAAAGAAGGAAAATCTTGAGCATGAAGAGGGTAATGTACCCAACCTCCATCTTGGAAACATTACGTGCGAAAACTCATTAAATAATCAATACTTATTGTTAATTAATTTTTTATAGCTTACTAGCTACATATCACACACATATTTAACTATTTTACTGATACCATATTCTAAATGCATTTAACAGAATAAATAAAACCATGAATGCAATTTATCAAGGAAACAACAAACACACAACCTTCATGTAAATGAATTTACACAGTGGAATAAGAATAATAATATAATAGAGAACTTATATGTGTGCATAATAACATAATATATAACTTATATGTGTGCATAGTAACCAAATGGTTGCACACAAAGGATGAAACTCCTAGCCAGGCATTATAGTTCATTTCCTCTCAACAATAGGTCACCTCCAAGATGAGGCTATGAGTCCACAAGGATATCCGACCCTTTGGTTGTCCACTCTCCACACATAGAAACACCAAACCTAGATTCCACTCTATTACCCAAAACCTACACAACCCAAGGAATGGAATCCCCCTTCACTGCACATAGTCCCTTGGGCCTTCCCACTTCCCTCAATGGATCCAGTGCACTTGTTTGACTAGGAATCCTCCCATCTACTCTAGGAGTGGTCACAACAACCTTCACAAGGTTCTTTAGCCATTTCCTCAATAGAAAAATGTATTACAATCCTACAACCTAATTTACAGGCACAAATGCCTCTGTCTCAGCATATAACACATCCAAACAATGGTTTCCTCCAATCAAAACATGGTTGGTTCTCTTTCCATCACTTAACTCCTCTCTTGCTGTCCAAAATATTCATGTAAAACCTGTCTCTATTCTCCATATGAATTTCCTTCTTCTTCTTTGGTTTCTTGACTCTCACTCTTCCCAAAGATGATTGTACTTCAACCCATGCTCGTCAATAACTATGGGATGTGACCTCTCACACCCACCCTCTTACATGAGTTAAATGATTGGATTTGGGAACACTCAACAATAATAAAAGGTTATACATAATATTAAATAATAATTCAAGAATGTGGGTTGGATTAATACCAATGAATAATTCCCCTTTGGACCCCTCTCTCTCTTTTGGAATCATATCCCCCCATTTTTCTTCATCCCTTTCATCTCACAACCAACGATTATTACCTTTGTTAATTATTTCAATGCACATAATATACAATTCATCCCCCGTCCATATTAAAATCAATACAAGTTGTTTTCCTCCAACACATTTTCCCACCAACCTAATTCACATTTATACAATTACATTATAATTTGTGTGGATTAAAAATCGAGATGTTACATTCCCATCCCCCATGTTTTTTCATTATCCTTAGTGTACAAAACCCTACAGGTGTACATTCATTTTACAATTCCTATTCCCCAGGCATTAATCAACATATAGGCACTCTGACCCAAAATCACATAAGCATTCCAACCTAACAAATTACAAAGGCACTTTGGCCCAAAATCATATATACATAGTCACCCTGGACAAAAAAATATACATACATAGACTCTCTTTCCCAAAAACCATTTATACTTAGGCTCTTTGGCCCAAACCGTGTAATATAATTTCACAATTCATCATTCAGACAACAATTCCAATCAATACTTTCCTAGTGTACCCCATTCTCCACATTGTAATCCCTCATGATGTACCGCTTCCCTTCTAGGTTTCCAACACAAGGTCGGACAAGAAGTCTCTGATTTTTAGCTCCAGGAACTCTAATTGTGGTAATGGAATCTCCAACTATAAAATAGTTGCAATTGTACCTCTTGCACAACATCTTAACACATCTCTGGTGGAAAGTAAACACACAATCATGACATATAATCTCATGCAACTGCCCATAAAAATAAAAACATATCAAAATCAACTTAACTAAATGTAACAATGACTAAATAGACACACCAAAGCATTCAATCCCATAAAAACATAAAGTCGGAGACATCATTTAGGAACAAAAATAAATAGTGAATAAGGGAAAATTTAAAATGCACTAAACAACAATCCAAGCATCTTTCAACATAATTAACATAGTTATTACAATCATTTATTCACATGGTTATTGCTTTATTTCTGAGCAGCCACAACAAAAATTTAGCTCATTGTACTTTTTCCTGACACACCCTTATTATTCCAACCACCATGTCATATGCATTGTTTAGTTCCCTCCCTCTTTCCATCCTCACCCTCCAGGCTTGGTAATCCCCTTCACTGCTATACATTCCCTTGGGTTATCCATCACTTTCCAAGGTGTTCTTGTGCAAGGGGAGCCCCAAATCACTACCAGATTTTTCACTGGAAATCTATAAGTTGTGGAAATCATAGGGCTCTAGTGTCATAGAAGTATCCTCCTTTCCAATATTTCCATCTTTAATATCCATCATCTCATCTATATCACACAGATACAACCATCATGAGATATCACCATAGAAATTTTACATATTAATTCTTAAATCTATTTTACATATAGGAAACTAAGTTCCCCAAGAACAAGATTTCTTCTCAAGACATTTGGCTCTTGCAACAAAAAAACATCTGTCTTCCTTATGGGATTACAACACTTCCATATCCAAGACCATTTTTTCTACAATTTTTCTCATTTTAATTTGGCTGAAAAAATTGTTAGCATATCATAACAATTATTAATTTCTCAAATTTGTTTTATACATGAAAATAAAATTTCTCAGACATGAGATTTTTTCTCATTATGTTTGGCTCTTGAAGATGTACATGTTATCCTTC
>SNQJ01S0053671.1:44529-73874 GCA_010110895.2 Picea sitchensis
TATAGTGAAACCATCAATGACATGTACAACCTTCTAGATTCATGGAGTTTCGAAGAGGCAAGTGATGGATGAGTTGGTTCTTCGTGGAATGAGCCTTGGAACGCACATCATTCGAGTATCCATTGGTCTCTAGAATATATATAAGCACTCCCAATCCTCTTCCAAGGGTCTATATAAAGAAGGAAAATCTTGAGCATGAAGAGGGTAATGTACCCAACCTCCATCTTGGAAACATTACGTGCGAAAACTCATTAAATAATCAATACTTATTGTTAATTAATTTTTTATAGCTTACTAGCTACATATCACACACATATTTAACTATTTTACTGATACCATATTCTAAATGCATTTAACAGAATAAATAAAACCATGAATGCAATTTATCAAGGAAACAACAAACACACAACCTTCATGTAAATGAATTTACACAGTGGAATAAGAATAATAATATAATAGAGAACTTATATGTGTGCATAATAACATAATATATAACTTATATGTGTGCATAGTAACCAAATGGTTGCACACAAAGGATGAAACTCCTAGCCAGGCATTATAGTTCATTTCCTCTCAACAATAGGTCACCTCCAAGATGAGGCTATGAGTCCACAAGGATATCCGACCCTTTGGTTGTCCACTCTCCACACATAGAAACACCAAACCTAGATTCCACTCTATTACCCAAAACCTACACAACCCAAGGAATGGAATCCCCCTTCACTGCACATAGTCCCTTGGGCCTTCCCACTTCCCTCAATGGATCCAGTGCACTTGTTTGACTAGGAATCCTCCCATCTACTCTAGGAGTGGTCACAACAACCTTCACAAGGTTCTTTAGCCATTTCCTCAATAGAAAAATGTATTACAATCCTACAACCTAATTTACAGGCACAAATGCCTCTGTCTCAGCATATAACACATCCAAACAATGGTTTCCTCCAATCAAAACATGGTTGGTTCTCTTTCCATCACTTAACTCCTCTCTTGCTGTCCAAAATATTCATGTAAAACCTGTCTCTATTCTCCATATGAATTTCCTTCTTCTTCTTTGGTTTCTTGACTCTCACTCTTCCCAAAGATGATTGTACTTCAACCCATGCTCGTCAATAACTATGGGATGTGACCTCTCACACCCACCCTCTTACATGAGTTAAATGATTGGATTTGGGAACACTCAACAATAATAAAAGGTTATACATAATATTAAATAATAATTCAAGAATGTGGGTTGGATTAATACCAATGAATAATTCCCCTTTGGACCCCTCTCTCTCTTTTGGAATCATATCCCCCCATTTTTCTTCATCCCTTTCATCTCACAACCAACGATTATTACCTTTGTTAATTATTTCAATGCACATAATATACAATTCATCCCCCGTCCATATTAAAATCAATACAAGTTGTTTTCCTCCAACACATTTTCCCACCAACCTAATTCACATTTATACAATTACATTATAATTTGTGTGGATTAAAAATCGAGATGTTACATTCCCATCCCCCATGTTTTTTCATTATCCTTAGTGTACAAAACCCTACAGGTGTACATTCATTTTACAATTCCTATTCCCCAGGCATTAATCAACATATAGGCACTCTGACCCAAAATCACATAAGCATTCCAACCTAACAAATTACAAAGGCACTTTGGCCCAAAATCATATATACATAGTCACCCTGGACAAAAAAATATACATACATAGACTCTCTTTCCCAAAAACCATTTATACTTAGGCTCTTTGGCCCAAACCGTGTAATATAATTTCACAATTCATCATTCAGACAACAATTCCAATCAATACTTTCCTAGTGTACCCCATTCTCCACATTGTAATCCCTCATGATGTACCGCTTCCCTTCTAGGTTTCCAACACAAGGTCGGACAAGAAGTCTCTGATTTTTAGCTCCAGGAACTCTAATTGTGGTAATGGAATCTCCAACTATAAAATAGTTGCAATTGTACCTCTTGCACAACATCTTAACACATCTCTGGTGGAAAGTAAACACACAATCATGACATATAATCTCATGCAACTGCCCATAAAAATAAAAACATATCAAAATCAACTTAACTAAATGTAACAATGACTAAATAGACACACCAAAGCATTCAATCCCATAAAAACATAAAGTCGGAGACATCATTTAGGAACAAAAATAAATAGTGAATAAGGGAAAATTTAAAATGCACTAAACAACAATCCAAGCATCTTTCAACATAATTAACATAGTTATTACAATCATTTATTCACATGGTTATTGCTTTATTTCTGAGCAGCCACAACAAAAATTTAGCTCATTGTACTTTTTCCTGACACACCCTTATTATTCCAACCACCATGTCATATGCATTGTTTAGTTCCCTCCCTCTTTCCATCCTCACCCTCCAGGCTTGGTAATCCCCTTCACTGCTATACATTCCCTTGGGTTATCCATCACTTTCCAAGGTGTTCTTGTGCAAGGGGAGCCCCAAATCACTACCAGATTTTTCACTGGAAATCTATAAGTTGTGGAAATCATAGGGCTCTAGTGTCATAGAAGTATCCTCCTTTCCAATATTTCCATCTTTAATATCCATCATCTCATCTATATCACACAGATACAACCATCATGAGATATCACCATAGAAATTTTACATATTAATTCTTAAATCTATTTTACATATAGGAAACTAAGTTCCCCAAGAACAAGATTTCTTCTCAAGACATTTGGCTCTTGCAACAAAAAAACATCTGTCTTCCTTATGGGATTACAACACTTCCATATCCAAGACCATTTTTTCTACAATTTTTCTCATTTTAATTTGGCTGAAAAAATTGTTAGCATATCATAACAATTATTAATTTCTCAAATTTGTTTTATACATGAAAATAAAATTTCTCAGACATGAGATTTTTTCTCATTATGTTTGGCTCTTGAAGATGTACATGTTATCCTTCCTTATGGGCTTACATCACTTCAATATCCAAGACAAATATTCCTGCAAATTTTATCAACTTTATTGTAGCCAAACAAGATTGTTAGCACCCATGCACATTTTCAGTTGTTCATGAAATGATCTCATAATTGTAATTTACAAAGAATTCAATCATTTCCATTAGTTATTCACGTTAAAAATTGAATTCAAACATTAATCATATTATCTAGAATTAAACTATCATTCAATGTACATGCATTAACAACGCACCAAGCTTTTCATAATGCGATCAAACTTTACCAATAAATAAAGCCAATGTGCTAACAATAGTGACCACATCTACACAATGCATCCTTGCATTGACTTTGGAATACCATATGTTCATGCCATGTATTCCACCATGTGAGTTGGAAGGTATGGCCCATGCATTATCACATCATCCAAACTCTTCCCCAATTACTTCCTCGATTATTTGGATACCTTCCTCTTCAACCCATACACAACACTAGGAACATCATCCCTTAGCGCTGTTTAGTGTTGGCAAAGAGGTTGTAGACCAAACATTGGTTGTATAAGGAAAAAACATTTTGAACTTGGATGGCGCTATAACATTTACATATCCAACCTAAACATGGCCTTTTCTAATGGAAGTCATTGTTATAGCAGGCAAATATATCCTGAATTGACTTGGTTATGATCTCATAACCAACATAACATAATATGCAATTACATTTTACATAAATGTGTTCAAGCATCAATAGAATTTTTATACTCAAAGCCTTCTTCCTTTTCTCATCAATTCAAATATTGAATTTTAATTGAGGGAATAATTACCGCAGTTCCCTTTAGCATTTACACCTCATAAACAACCCAAATTCATACATGCATGGTTGTTATTACCTTATCTGATGCTACCTATTCAATTGATATTTTGTATAATCTCACAGGCTCCCTTCACCAACCTATTGATCAAAATTCCCACATTATTCATTTTTCCTCATATGGATGGATATAATAAGAAACAACATCATCGTATTTTTTATCCAATTCTATAATCATTAATCCTTGATACACAATCTATCATTAGTTTTTATTCAAATATCATAGCATCATTATTTCATACATATATCAACAGACTACTCTCAATATACAAGAATGCAACAAGCATGTCACATACAGAAATGCACATCAATATGCACCAATAATTTAATTCTCATCATGCCTACTTCATGCACATGCATTTTATCTTTATTGTATGCATCATGCATCAATTTTATAATGCACTTCAATGCATATTTATCTAAACTTTATTTATTATTATTAGTTTGTTGTAGATGGATATCCTTGAATTCCTATAGAACTCACTGCCTTGTTTAATGCAATTTTTCTCAACTGTTCACCATTGGCCCCTATTCTGAGCATACTAGCCAAGACCTACCTAGACATTCTTCATCTCCAACTAGTAGATCCACTAGTGCTACCATCTCACAACTACTTTCTTCAACCAGAGATTCATTTCCCAACAGACTTTGGCTATAATTCTCTGAAAATTAGCATTGCAATCTAATTAACCACTCCCCATTTCGTTGACCCAACTGATCTAGAAATGTCATTATCATTGATTGGAATTTCAACATTCTAAAATATTTATGTTATGTCATTTTTCTATTACTCTTTGCCATCCATGGATTTGCTCAGTTTTAAATACCTATATTCACTTCATTGAGATATTAATTGTGAAGAGTTTCTTGGCCATTCAAGAATACTCTACCCCAAATGAAAATGATACACCCTCCATTTGTATGTGTACCTTGCTTTTGCTACATACTCTAATAACAGATGCATCTTTCTTTCTTTGGACACTTTTCAGAAAAAAGTTGCTAGATCATATATAACAATTTATTTTTCTTGAATTCTTGTACTTTCACATAGATATGACTCATCCACTCCATGATTCACACCTCATCTTAAGACATCCTTTTTTCTTATCTTGTAGCTACCTTGTAGCCTTCACTATATTTCTACCTTCAAGGCTATGGAGTTCTTCTTAACTCCCTGTGCTTGCAATAATATTTCTCACCTATTGGATTCATGATTTATGTGATAATTGATATTGATTTTCCTTTGAAATCCATTCATAATATATAGTATCTAAATACTGATATTCCCATTCTCTTCCTTAGACATTTTTCAACATTGTATCAACTTCTCCATAGTTCCACACTTCCTTTTTGTAGCTCTTTGATGATTCAACCAACTGCACAAGATTGACCTGCTTCTCTATCCAATGGACCCTGGGAATAATCTACAATAGAACCATGCAATGTTCAATTTTGGAATCTTATCCTCTTGCTATAAATCCCTTCACACAAGACTCTCTGTCGAAGTGATCCTCTGCTTATTATCAATGCCATGTTAATAAGTTCAACCTATTTTTATTTTTTCAAGATATTTCACTTCAAGTGTGCCTCTATACTTATGTATAGGAATTATCACAAGTTTTAATACTCTTCCTTATCCTTAAATTACCTCTATAACTCACCTCTATCATTTGAGAATGTTTCTCCAAATATTGACATTAATTGGGAAAACCTTCACGTTAAGTAGTTACATGGCTCATGGAATTCCAATTCCACTTTTTTCTTCAAACATTATGGAAGAACTCGGTGATCCTCTGGAAAACTTAAAACTTATATCATATTGTACTCTGCATTACCTTTCTAATGACCATAATCATTTCTCAATATGGTTTATGATCCCAAACATTATGGCTTCCTGAAATTCCATTCTACTCAATGGTGTCCTTCAAGTTTATTAGAAACCTTCCTTTTTATTCCTTGAGAATCCTTTGGATCAAAACTAAATTCTTAGTGGATATCCATATTCTCCTATCCAATATATTTTCAACGACTACTCTCATTCTCAATTCTAAGCTTTGAGAGACAAGTTATAGGCAGTTGAATATTTCCCATTTATCCCTTTTGTGCACCTTTCTCCCGAGTGAAAATAATATTAAACACCAAAATTTTCCACTTCGAGAGGTAAATATATCAAGAAACAAGAAATGTTTTATACATGACACATATAATATTGTTATTACTAAATTCACAACAACACTCAAATTTTCAAACTGATGCTCTAGTCAAAATCTGCAACAATCTGGAAATGACAACTTTGCCCCTTTGGACTTTCTTTTGGCTTAACAATTTCATCCTTTTTCATGCATCCCTACACCAATTACCTTGGTATTTTCGAAAAATATCAATCTGGTATGCCCATTGCTACCTTCTAAACAATTTTTCACAGTTCCATCCGTTATCAGGCTCCAAACTATTAGTTACATCCCATAGAAGTTTTGACTATTTTACATTTTTAACCATGTATTCTACAAGTGTCGTCTTTCTCTTCCTTCACATTTTTACATACCCAAATTCCAAATTTGGCTCCATGTTTGTCTTCTATGGTTCAATATATTTCCATAGACTTTTCCTATGCCTCGAATGAACCTCTGAGGAAGGATTTATTCCCTATGGAAGTAAACTGGTGCCAACATTTTACCTTAACAATTTCAACTATAACATTATTATATGATCTCCATTTTGCATCCGGGCTAGTTCGATGGAAATCTCTCTCCAAGTTATTTTTTTTGAGTTGAAGAGATATAGTGTACCTTGTTACACTTTTTTCTTTTGGGTTTTAATTTCCTAAAATTGTCGTTTAGGGCCTCAAAATAGCTTCGCAAGTTCATGACCTTCAAAAAGTGTAAAATTTCATAGAAATTTGATTGTTTTAATATTATAACAAAACTATAAATCTAAGTCATCAATCTCAAAATATCATGAGATATCAACCGTTGATCTAAATCTATCAACCATTGGCCATTGATGTTCTTATTTGGGCATGCACAACATTTTCCCAAAAATTCCAAACCAATCGTCAACCATTGGCCCATTTCTTTAGCAACTACTTTGCAACACAACACTAAATCTATTGACCCTACCATCAATTATAAATTGTTGACAATTCTCTTGTGATGATGAAACACCTTACTAATTTAGTCGACCTTCGACCATTTTCCATTAGCTGTCAACCATCCTTGTTGGATGACAAAAACACTTCTCCAAATCGACTTACCCGAATGTCGACAATCGACCATCGATCATTTTTTGGCTGACATGGAAAATTTTGACAGGGCATGACACATGGATGTTGACGTGGCATGGAATGTGGATGCTGATGTGGAATGATACATCATCACCCTCTTTCCTTCATCTATTTTTGGCCATTTACCTTGGATGACCCGAACATCTTGTTGAATTGGATGACACCCAACCATTGGCCCATCGACCATCGACGATTTATCTTGCTTGATCAAAACACTTCATTGAACTGGCCAACACACGACCATCATCCCATCAACCATCGGTGATTCCTGTTGGTGACCAAACACTTCTCCAATCTGTCTAACCAAACCATCGGTCATCCATCATCGATGAATTCCGTTGGTGACCAACACTTCACCAATTCGGTCGACCTGACCATCGACCATCGACGATCTCCTTTGGCCAACTCCAACACGTAGAATTTTTTAACCAAAATCCTGATGAATTTGTACCATCAATCTACCATTTAAAAATGATATCAGCCTTTGATCGGCTCCACCTTCCCAACCTCCTAAAATCGATCCAAACCATTGATCTATCTCCTCTTTCCAACTGTCAAAATGAATCTCAACCATTGATCTACTCGACCTTTCCAAATGATAGAAACCTTATAATTTTTTAAATTTATCTCAATGAATATAATTCATTGATCTCGATATCAAACATGATCTCAGTTATCGATTCACTGAACTATGTTCAGTGCTACAACGCCTATTAAAACATGAAATTTGTCCTTCCAAGTTGAATTTAACTCTGCAACTATACATATTGATGCCATGTATCATCTCTAAAAGGGTTCTGAGGAAATTTCAATCAAATTTACTCACAAATTTGGGGATTTCACTCTAATTTTTCTTTGTTTTCCCCCAAATTCGTCAAAGAAAATTATTTAACAACAACGTTTACCCAAAATCTCACTAATTATTATCCCATACAGGTCCAGTGTTTGAACGAAAATCTCTGATACCACTATGTAATGTACCCAACCTCTAGTTGAGCAACATTACATGCAAAAACCCATTAAATTTTTAAGATTTACTGTCAATTAATTTTATATAGATTACTAGCTACATATCAAAGACACATATAACTATTTGACTGATATGATATTCTAAATGCATTTAACAACACAAAATAAATAATGAATTAAATTTCTCAAGAAAACAATAAACACACAACTTCCATATAAATGAATTTGCACAACAGAATAATAATAATAACAAAACATATAACTTATCTGTATGCATAATAACCAAATGGATACACACAAAGGATGAAACTCCTAGCCATAGGCATTGTTGTTCATTTCCTCTCAAAAAAAATCCACCCCCACGTTTAGGCTATGAGTCCACAAAGAGATCCATACCTCTAGTTTTCCACTATCCACACATAACAACCCGAAACCCAGGTTCCATTATGTTCCCCAGAACCTACAGAACCCAAGGAATGGATTCCCCCTTCACTGTATAGAGTCCCTTGGGCCTTCCCACTTCTCTCTAGGGACCTGTTGAGCACTCAACACACCCTAAAAGTCTACGTCAAATTTCACTTTTTGGGTACCACTTGATCTCTTGCGAATGTCTAATTCGATCTTAGTATGAAAATGTTTCCTTTGCTCGTCTTATGTTTTTCATTTTAAGTCTTTCCAAGTTCTTTGAGAAAGAGAAAATCATCATGAATTAATATAGATTGACATTTGATTAAAGAACTGACAACCAAAATTTCTCCCCGACGCGCTAAAGGAATTCGACATCGGGAAGGATTAGAGATGACCAATTTCGCTTGAGAGGACCAAAATAGATGAGCCTCGACCTCCATCTGTGTCGACAGTCTTAATTATGTGACATGCGTTATGCAAGAATGTCGTCGATGACCGACCCTCGTCGGTGTCAGGAAGTTTTGAAGAGAGTAAGCGTCACACGAGTAAAGGAAGGATATCGCTGATCGCCGCTTGCCAAAATGTTTTCAGCATCGGGAGTTTTGAAGGACGATAAACCCCAAAGAAACTACGCGTTGATTTTTGAACGCTAATTCCCGATACTCACCGACGTCGGCGGTCATAATATCTAGCTCAGTTTAGCGTGATCGAAGTAAATGAAGCCTCGAGTGTAACCCTTACCCACGAGCTGAGTTCTAGGTTTTCTCCTAACAAGTCCCAAGTTAGTAATGCCACGTCGACATCATTCGACACCGGAAGTTTCTAAAGGAAAATATCAATTAACTTACAAAATAACTCAGGACAACGGTAATTACAAAATCACATAATCACGAGAAGCTTGAATAAGAACACGATAGATTTACGCGCAAATAGGAAACATGATGCTTTCAACTGCTACACCTAGAACCTGTTCAGGAAAAACATTTTCAAAATTTCATATATTAAGGTTCCCTCCAGGCTTAGGTTACATACAAAAAAACACTACCAACACCTTGGCCAACCGACACAGTTACATTGAGAACATGAAAATTCTCACAACAAACAGGGGAAATGATCAAAACATACATTACTTCTAAGAATACAAAGCACGAATCCACCCATCATGTATCTCCTTCACACAGACCTTCTCCCAGACTGCTCCGAGTGCCTTCCAATGTTCTTATGCTCTCCCCCTCCATCGTCCTCCGCATTTTGCAAAACTTCAAAATCGTATCCTGTGCTTCCCGAAGGTGCCTCTTGAGCCAATTTGTGCTTCCTTTTCCATCTGGTGGTGTTGATACCTCCTGGTTCTATGCCGCAAGTTCTGTCCACAATTCTCTATTTTCTTGATAAATTTAAGCTATGGCAAGTTGTGCCTGCTCCAGCTGCTGATTGCGGTTTTCAATGTTGGAACCTGATACCCTTGTCCTTCGCATTCGGATCTCTCTTCCTTGACTGGTAGTCCCGACAGGCTCTAGATAGGTATCATGCATCATGAACTCCTCAACAGTCGAGTGTGCACTCAACTCAGTCAAGATGTGGCTTCCTCCTACTTCCTTATTTTTTCTGGGCCATCCCCTCCTCCGCGATGTTTGATTTTGAGAGGGTGTGTCCTCCAACCCGTGTCCTCAAGACAAAATTTTCTCTACTTCAACCTTCGCTTGAGGTTCTAACATCATTTAGGAGCAAAGGTAAGGACCTCCTTTTGAAATCTCTGAGAAAATCGATGGCAATAAGAAAGAGTCCCATGCATGTTGGGGTTCAGAGCTGGCACTTTGACTGACTCGTGCACCCCATCTCATGTTTTGAGGGGATCCAATGGAGAGACAATGTGTGCGTGCTTAGAATTCCACGACTAGATGAAGGGCCATGACACAGGATATGATAGAATTGGACTCGCAAGAACAATCCCTACTTGTATACAAACTCCGCCGATGCGTAGAACAACAAAAAACATCTAAGATTTATAGAAGAGCAGAGCAATGAGATGAAACATGCCAAGGAATACTCATACATTACGATGAGATGTTTTGAATAATTAACGTGTCATGTCAGCATGACGGATATGATCCAGGACGTGTGAAATGTAGCCGATAAGAGTTGTAGAGAATATACGGTACAATCATTTCCAATCTCTTTAATCTTCCAAGCCTTCACTATTGGCGAATGATGGTTGACACACTTGATGATATGGCCTCTGGGGTAACAACTTTCCTTGACCTGGGTCTTTTAACGACTTCCTTTATTGTGACATCTGACCTTTTGGGATCTAACACACACTTTCGGCACACGTTGAGCTCTGGCATCCTTTCCAAACCCCAAGGGGCAATCGACCTCTAGATTGGCTTCAACACTCGTATCTGTCATACCTTATCTTCCACACTATGGCGCGTGGATGTAACTCATCCAAACTGAAGGGGAGAGGTGACGCATATAGAGAAGCTACAGGTCATTCAAAAATAAAAAAGATTCTAGGATCACGTAAGTATTTAACAATCGGGGCTGGAAAGCTCTACAAGTACGCATCAGTTAGCTTTCTTCTCTTACATCTTCCTATGTTTTTCCTAGTAAGTAATTTATAAGCGATGCCAATTCGATGCAGGAAAGTTATCTCCAACTATCGAACAAGTTATAAATAGATACACCAACCAATTAGTTAGAGGTCGATGGTTGTTGCAAGAACTCTTTCTTTCTGGTTGTTAAAAATTATTTTGAAGCTTCTTTGAATTGAGAAGTCCTTCTAGACCAAAGACAAGTTATTTTGATCAACTGCATGTGTGATTGGATGTGGAGAAGAACTATTTACTATCATGTTTCATGAATGATGTTGTAATGATTAAGAGCAATTAATTATGTTGGAAAGTTATCTGGTGCAATTTTTTTTTGTTCTTTTCTTTAATGATGAAGATGAATCATTGTGTTATTATGTGATGAAAGGTTCTAGTAGATGAATTATTTTGCTTGCCATTATCTCATTGCATATGTGTTTTCTTTCTAGTAGTTAGTATCTCAGACAATAATTGGATGCTCACATGGTTAATGTATTAGTACTAGGCCTGTGGTATAAAATTGTCATCTACATGCTTGAGCAGCGGGTTATCCCAAGCTCAACCTCTTCCCCTTAGTTAAGATTAATTCCATTTTTGTTGCCAAGTTGGTTTATACCAACTTACATCTCATATCGGTCCCACCCAAGAGAAAATATACAAAAGAGAATATTCAAAACTGAAGGAAGATCCTTCACAAGAAAACGTAAAGGCCATCGATAATTTGGTCAGATCGTAAGATCTGGAGAACCATTCCACTATTAAACGTCGTAGAGTCTAATTGGGCCTCGATGGCAGGTTTGGTTCCTACTGTTGAGTCAAGGGATTTAAGATCCATCAACATAATTGGTGCTAGAAGGAGAGCCTGAGAATAAATGGTTGGATGTATATTCTATAGAGTATTTCAAACAACCTATAGATTCAAAACATCCCACATGCATGGCTAGTCATTCCCAAGACAACCCAAACACGCTGAGTACTCCTGGAATGAGTAACTCAACCCAGCCCGAGGAAGAACCTTTTCACCCTAAAATACCTTACGCTCTTCCTCGTGAGGAAGTAAATCAATTCAAAAGAATCACAAGAGCCTACGCCCGACAGATCGGTGTGTTGTCCTTAGCTCCCATACTCCCTCGAAGAAAAAAAAAAGTAGACCAATGGTTAGTACTCTCGACGAGGTTTTTGAACACTCGATAGAATACTTAATAGATTTTGCAATTACTGAAATCCAAGAACCTCTTAATTTGATACCTGAAACGCCAACCGACGACGTCTCTGAACCAGATGATTTCTCGGAAGAAGAGGAGTTTAACTTAGATTTTGAAGATATGGAAGGAAAAAATGACCATAATGATGAAAGGGGGAACCCGCCTCTAAAAAATCAATCCTAGTTAGACAGAGACACTTTGGCCCTCCCAATACCCATTCATAACCTTCCCCATCATCCAGAGAAGTTGCTACCAAAGTTCGATCTCGAAACCTCTGGATTGCTTGAAGATCATATCAAGAAATTTATACTAGCGATCAGGATTATGAACATCCAACATGAAGACATAGTATGTAGAATTTTCCCCTATATGTTTGAAAATTCAGCTTCCACATGGTATTTCAACCTGCCGATAGGATCTATAACTAGCTGGAGGAAGTTCCAGAAATATTTTCTAGACAAATTTTCCGAAGAAACTACTACGGGAGCCTTGATGGACAAGTTGTTCGCTGCCACCATGAGTTCGAAAGAAAGGGTCAAAGACTTCAACCAAATATTCATGACTATCTTGAAAAATTTCCAACTTGAAGCTAAGCTAACTCAGGAATTGCAAATCGAAGTTTATGCTAATACTCTCCCAGCTTCCATTTCCATGTTCGTAAAAAGGGATGCTAAACGAACCCTAGCTGAGAATTTCGAAGAAGACAAAATGATAGAATTCCAAATGAAAGGGTGTAAAGAAGGCCAAGTTTCATTGGTTAATAAATAATCTCAACCTCCCCCCAGGAGAGGACTCCTTTTGCCTAGACCGTCGGGGAAACAACCAGAATAGACTCCCGACAAAGGTAATGGAGACATCAAAGATCTACAATGCATGGTTAAGAAACTATCAAACGAGATCATAGACATGAAGAGAAACGTAGGGGAAGGGAACCAAGGCCAAAGGCCGTACAACCCTTTATTTAAAAGGAACCTACCGTTCAAGGTGATTGAACCTCCCCTAGCCAACTTAAATATCGATCCAGGGAATGTGGTATATGATTCTTTCTGTATGTATCATCAGGAAAACCACTCCAAAAGAGACTGCCCTCAATGGGTGAACACCATGAATTTGATGGCCAGTCAGTTTCTAGACGAAGTCTCCCTAACCTAATGATCGGGAGGTTTAGTTATAAATATTGTTGATCAGGAGGAGGTTGGTCCACCACAAGATACATCCATGCTGATATGGGATCCCGATTTGATAATGCCTTCTGACAACCTATTTGAGTCTCAAGAACCACCCATCGAGGTATCAGTGGTGCAAACATGCAGTAAAGGTCCACCTATCTCAAAAGACATCACTGATACCCAAAATTTGAGAGATAAGACATTCTCCGATCCCCCGCAAACATAGTTTGCCCCTAGTAGGAAACCTACAAGCATAGATACCCGAGAATCACCCAAACTTGACTACAACGTAGTTGAAGATTTGGAGATGTTAAGGGAAAACATATCAGTCATGGACGTGTGCAGGATCCCTTAGTAGAAAGACTTCCTACTACAAGCTTTGAACTCAGTAGAAGACCTTACGACTGGAAATGGTCAAGAAATTAATATAGCTCCTACAGACCTAGTAAATAAACCAACCGTGAATACTTGTTCAGAAGATAATAAAGGAAAGCCTTTTGTCCCACCTTTCCTCTTAACGTTCAAATGTTTCAACGGTAATCTGCATAATTGTTTGGTATATTTAGGAGCATCTTCCAACGTTATGCCCTTGTCAATGTGTAAAAAATTAAATTCCATTCCTCTACAGAACGACAAACACGTGATACAACTAGACAAGACCCAGGTCAAAGTCATGGGGGAACTCAGGGATGTAATGATCAGAATAACGACACATCCTAAATTTGTGCAAGTGATTGAAATCATCATGGTAGACATCCCAGAGGCCTATGGGTTATTGCTAAGTAGATATTGGTCTGAGAAGTTAAATGGGTACTTTAGCACATACTGGGCACACCTTTGGCTACCACTCAAGGGATACAAGAATATGATCATAATCGATAGGGAGAGATATCTGAAACATACGATCACTGATATAGAAACCCTGAATGAACCCTCATCTATAGATTTCCCCATGTTGGGCAATTATTCTTGCGATTCCCACTTCAGAAAATTTTCTCCTCTCTTATCTGATGTCCCCCTCTCTAAAAAATCTGAAATGGTATTTCAAGAGAAATTGTCGATACCGACAGAAGACACCCTCTTCTCCCAAGACCTTACGTTATAAACTACAGAACATGAGATAAAAGAGATAGAAAGTAATAAGGAATGAGAAAAGGGCTATTGTCTTTCAAAAATTTGGACCATATACTTTAATGGATCTAAATCACAGGAAGGATCAGGGGCAGGGTCCATCCTCATTGATCCAAAAGGTAAACATTATTTCCTATCCTGTAGACTAGAATTCGAATGCACCAATAACACCACCGAGTATGAAGCTCTAGTACAGGGGTTAAAGAAAGCCATAGACTTGAATGTCAAAGAATTGAAATTTTTCTGGGACTCCGAGATTATCATTAGGCAAGTAAGGAACACTATACACTACAATTCCCCGCACTTGAAGAACTATCAGCAGGAAGTGCATAGGTTAACGAATCATTTTGAATCTTTCAATATCGTCGCAATACCCAGAGCAAAGAACATCCTTTCTGATTCCCTGGCCACAATTGCTTCGAGGCTGTCACCTATGGAATACTATGAAGCCTCCCGGTTCACTGTGTAACTACTCTACAAACCATCAGTGCCTAAAAATATATCTAATTGGAAGGTCTTTGAAGGAGATGAGAAGATCATAAAATTCCTGACTAACCAAGACAATTTCAAATATTTAGCCATCGATGATGAGGTGTTCTAGGAACAAGATATAAAAATTGATCCTCGAGTAGACCAGCCTCTTGATATATCGAAATATCACACCATCCCAAAAGGTATAGCTAATCTAGAAAATCTATTTGATCTCAAAGAATGCTTTAGGGGGCATAAGAACACAAAGATCAACAACTCTTATCCCCTGCATGAAACTATAAATCTCGGAACCCTGGCTAATCCAAAGAATCTGAATCTTGGAAAAATCATATCTAAAGAGGAAATAAAGGCTTATCTCAAAATTTTCAGACAATATCAAGATGTCTTCTCACGGTCCTACCGAGACCTGAAAACCTACAACACCTGGATCATTCAACACACTATACCGTTAAAACCTGAGGTGAAACCTTTCCAACAAAATCTCTGAAAGTATCACCCATCCCTGGAACCTCTCATGTATTAGGAATTAAAGAAACTTTTATATGCCAAGATCAGTTTCCAGGTCAGGCATTCCACATGGGTAGCAAATCCGGTTACTGTGAGGAAAACATTTAGAGAAATTTTCTTATGCGTAGATTATATAAATCTTAACAGAGGCTCGGAAAAGGACAATTACCCAGTCCCACCAATGGAACAACTTCTGTAGACTGTGTCTAGCTTGGATATTTTCTCCCTACTGGATGGTTTCTCAGGTTACAAACAAGTCTTGGTTTCGGAGGAAGATCGTTTAAAAACCACCTTTCGAACCAAGTGGGGAACCTTCGCTTATAAATTCATTCCTTTTGGGTTGATCAATGCAGGAGAGACCTTCCAAAGGGTCATGGACATAGAATTTAGGGGACTAATAAACAAGTGTGTTGTAGTGTATCTAGATGACGTAACCGTGTATTCAAAGAACAGAGAAGAACACATCCAACACTTAACTCAAATTTTTGAAAGGTGTAGGAAATACAGTATATTGTTAAATCCAAAGAATACCATTTTTGGTGTCGAGGAAGGTAATATGTTAGGTCATATTATATCCCAAGCAGGTATTCACATATACCTAGAAAGGATTAGAGTCATAACTCAACTCCCGTTACCCCATAACAAGAAAGCCATGCAATCCTTTTTCGGGAAAATAAATTTTGTGAGGAAATTCACTCCTGATTTCACAGAAATCATCAAACCCTTACAAAACATGATTAAAAAAGATATCGAATTTAAGTGGGATGATGAACGAAAGGATGCTTTCAACAATATTAAAACTTCCATATCCCAGGCCCTGTGCTACGAAGTCTCGATTTCAATAAGGATTTCTTCCTCTATACTTTCACCTTCGACCAGTCATTAGCCACAGTATTGACTCAGATGGATGATGACAACAATGAATCTCTGGTGTTGTTCATGAGCACTAATCTCCAAGAAGCCGAGATTAACTATTCTAATGTTGACAAATAGGCCTATGCAGTTTACAAGGCGGTAAAACACTTCAGGTCTTACATCCTCAAGAACCACACCAAAGTGATTGTTCATCGCCCTATAGTCTGATCCTTATTTTCTAAGAAAAAGATGGGGGAAAGAAGATGGAACTAGATTTTAGTAGTCCAAGAATTTGATCTAGATATAAAACCTGCCAAACTTGTTAAGGGGAAAGGGTTCTGCAAACTCGCGACTGAAGCCCAAGACCAAGAAAATGAAGATTTTGGATGGGAGAATGAAATGGAATTATGGTGTGGGGAATATTCATACATTTCCCCAGGGCCTGAGTCTTGGTATATGAATCTGATCTACCTCGTACACCATGGGGACTGCCCAAAAAATCTCAATCCCAGGGAAAGGAGATCTCTTAGGTTAAAATATACACAATATCGCCTCATAAATTCGATACTCTTCCAGATTAATTACGATGGAGTATTCTTAATATGTCTCGAACGTGAAGATGTAGACAAAGTACTGAAGGAGATCCATGATGGCCCTGCCGGTGGCAATTTCGCAGGAAACACCACCGCTCATAAGATCGTGAGAGCTGGATACTATTGGCTCACCTTGTTCAAAGGCGCCCATGTTTATGCCAGAAACTGTAAAACTTCTCAAGTCAACATCGGGAGAGAGAAGAGAGTGGCAAACCCACTCCATCTTGTAATTGTCTCTAGGCCTTTTGAGAAATGGGGGTTAGATATCATAGGAGAAATCACACCAAGCTGTTTAAAAAAACACAAGTACATTCTGACTGCCACTGATTACTTCACAAAATGGGCAGAGGCTATCCATTTGACTCATGTAAACTAAAAAGTAGTGATCCAATTCATAGAGAAACAACTAATTATGAGGTTTGGCGTCTCTTCTGTCCTGGTTTTTGACAATGCAGATTATTTCTCTTCAACCCGACTGATGGAGTTTTCTTTGGACAAAGGAATCATAATTAAGTACTCTGCAAATTATTACCCATAAGGGAACAAGGTGGCAGAATCGACCAATAATAATCTAGTAAGGCTACTAAAGAAGATGGTTGCGAGTAACTAAAGGAATTGGCATAATATACTCCATAACGCTTTATGGGCCAATAGGTTCACACCCAAATAAGCCATAGTAAATTCCTCGTACTTCCTAGTTTACGGACAAGAGGCTATTCTCCCAAATGGGCTTTATCTTCCATCTCTTCAACTAGCCCAATATTCCAACGGGGATCCCTCCTCAGTCATACAACAAAGAATTGATACTCTGCTCATGCTAGAAGAAGAGAGAAAAAAGTCCAAGTCGAAATTCATAGCTCAAAAACAGGTGGTGAAAAGATGGTTTGACAAGCATAAAGCCAAAAAGAAGGACTTCGAAGTAGGGGACCTAGTCCTAAGGTGGGACAGAGCAAATGAACCAAAAGGGAAACATTCTAAGTTTCATAATATGTGGCTTGGACCTTTCCAGGTGGCTGAGAAGATTGGTGTAGTCACTTATCGATTGAAAAATCTTAGGGGGGAACCTGATGCCCTCCTAGTGAATGGACAAGACCTAAAACAATTTTTTCAATATAAATAAATAAAAATGTGTGCTTTTATGTTTTGTTTGAGTGTTTTCATGATCGTGAAATACTTTTTGGTTTTGTTTTCTTTAGCTTTCTGGTTTTTTTCAGTGCTTTTGAAAGATGTGTTTAGCAACACAATGGTTGAACTTAAGTCATGTGACATAGAGAACTCTGTTCCAAACTCATCTCTCACATACAACATGAGAAGCATCAAGGATCTTGTGGTTTCTTTGAGGGGTCCCCTATCCAACCTGTGTAAACGAACAACTTCAAAGAAATGTCAGAAGTGTCTAATCGGTGGTTTGCTAATACGTTTAGGGAAATAAGGAAATATGGAAAGGAATACATGAACCCAGAAGACAAAGATAGCAAAGGATCCACCTTAACCATCTCACCTTTCAAAATAAACAGACATCATCCTCTCCCACTCGCTCAGGGAATCATGCTGAAATAAAATTAATATTATCAAAAGAGTGAACAACAGGAGAGGGTATGAAAATATCTCCGTCGGGGCTATAGATGCTCATTGGTAATGGAGAAAGGTCTGTGATGTCGGTGTGACTCCTCCGGGACTATGGACACTCGTTGGCAGTGGAGTGACACCAAAGCAAGTGAGTAGGGTTAACTAAAGGCTTCATGCCAGTGAATTATTTGCTAAACTTTTTTAAAAAAGGGGCATGAGTTAGGGTTATAGGAAATGAGGAAGGAATAAAGGTTAAAAACCCATAGGCAAACTTGGAAGCATCAACCAAAGAAGTTCAAAACACAAGGGTAAAAGAGGCTCAGATTCAAAACCAGTTAAGTTCTCCACCTGCTTCTGTATCAGTCGAGCCCTGAGGATGGAATAAAGATTTTGATTTCACCCAGTGAATCGCCATTTGTTGAGCACTCAACACACCCTAAAAATCTACGTCAAATTTCACTTTTTGGGTACCACTTGATCTCTTGTGAATTCTAATTCGATATTAGTATGAAAATGTTTCCTTTGCTCGTCTTCTGTTTTTCATTTTAAGTCTTTAGAAGTTGTTTGAGAAGGCGAAAATCATCATGAATTAACAGAGACTAACATCTGATTAAAGAACCGACAACCAAAATTTCTCCATAACGTGCAAAAGGAATTCAACATCGGGAAGAATTAGAGATGACAAATTTTTCCCGAGAGGAACAAAATAGCCAAGCCCCGACCTCCATCGACGTCGGTAGTCTTAATTATGTGACAGGCGCTAGGCAAGAATGTCACTGATGACCGACCCTCATTGGTGTTGGGAAGTTTTGAAGAGAGTAAGCGTCACGCAAGTAAAGGAAGGATATCGCTGATTGCCGACTGCCGAAATTTTTTTGGCATCGGGAGTTTCGAAGGATGATAAACCCCGAAGAAACTACGCGTTGATTTTTGAACGTCGATTCCCGATACTCACCGTTGTCAGTGGTCATAATATCTGGCTCATTTTAGTGCGATCGACGTAAACGAAGCCCCAAGTGTAACCCTTACCCACAAGATGAGTTCTAGGTTTTATTTTAACAAGCCCCAAGTTAGTAACGCCACGTCGACATCATTCGACACCGAAAGTTTCTAAAGGAAAATATCAATGAACTTACAAAATAACTGAGGACAATGGTAATTACAAAATCACATAATTACGAGAATCTTGAATAAGAACACGGTAGATTTACATGCAAATAGGAAACACGATGCTTTCAACTACTATGACTAGAACCTATTGAGGCAAACAATTTTAAAAATTCCATAGATTAAGGTTCTCGCTGGGCTTAGGTTACATACAAAAAAACACTACCAACACCTTGGCCAACCGACTCGATTAAATTGAGAACGTGAAAATTCTCACATCAAATAGGGAAAATTATCAAAAGATACGTTACTTTTGAGAATACAAAGAAAGGGTTCTCCCATCATGTATCTCCTGCACACAAATCTTCTCCCGAACTACTCTGTGTGCCTTGCAATGTTATTATGTTCTCCCCCTCCATCATCCTCTGCATTTCGCGCAGCTGCACAATCGTATCCTGTGCTTGTAGAAGCTACCTCTTGAGCCAATTTGTGCTTCCTTCACGACCTGGTGGTTCTAATACCCCCTGGTTCTACATCGCTAGTTGTCTCCACAATTCTTTATTTTCTTGATAAATTTTGGCTATGGAAAGTTGTGCCTGCTCCGGCTGCTGATTAGGGCTTTCAACGTTTGAACCTGATACCCCTGTCCTTTGCATTCGACTCCTACTTCCTCGACTGGTAGTCCCGACAGGATATAGTCGGGTAGCATGCATCATGAAATCCTCAGCGGCTAGGTGTGCACTTAGCTCAGTCAAGATGTGGCTTCCTCATACTTCCTTATTTTTTCTGGGCCTTCCCCTCCTCCACGATGTCGAATTTTGAGAGGGCGTAGCCTCCAACCTGTGTCCTTCAGAAAAAAATTTCTCCATTCGACCTCCGCTTGAGGCTTTGAAATCGTTTCAAAGTAGAGGTAAGGACCTCCTTTTGAAATCTCTGAGAAACTCGATGACAATAAGAAAGAGTCCCAGGCATGTTGGGGTTTGGACCTAGCACTCCAACTGCCTCGCGTAACCCGTCTCGTGTTTTGAGGGGATCCCATGGAGTGATAGCGTGTGTGTGCTTAGACATCCATGACTGGATGAAGGGCCATGACAGGGGATCTGATAGAATTGGACTTGCAAGACCAGCCCCTACTTGTATACAAACTCGACCAATGTGTAGAACCCACATAGAACATCTAATATTTATCGCAGAGTAGAGCAGTGAGACAAAACATGCCAAGGAATACTCATACATTACGACAGGATGTTTTGAAGAATTAACATGTCATGTCTGCATGACAGATATGATCCCGGACGTGTGAAACACAATCGATAAGAGTTGCATAGAATATACGGTACAATCATTTCCAATCTATTTAATCTTCCAAGCCTCCACTATTGACCAATGATGGTTGACACACTTGGTGATACGACCTCTAGGGTAACAACTTGCTTCTACTTGGGGCATTTAACAACTTCCTTTATTGTGACATCTGACCTTTTGGGAGCTGACACACACTTTCGACACACGTTCAACTCTGACATCCTTTCCAAACCCCAAGGGGAAATCGACCTCTGCAATGGATTCAACGCTCGTATCTACCGTACGTAATCTGCCACGCTATGGCGCATGGATGTAACTCATCCAAACTGAAGGGGAGCAACGACGTATACAGAGACACTACAGATCATTCAAAAATAAAAAATATGCTAGGATCACGTAACTCTTTAACAATCGGGACTGGCAAGCCCTATAGGTATGCATCAGTTGGATTTCTTCACTTACATCTTCCTATGTTTTGCCTGATAAGTAATTTCTAAATTATGTCAATCTTGATTGTAGGAAATTTCTCTCTGACTACCGAAAAAAGTTCGCTCCGTAACCTCACCAAGGAAACCAAAGGAAACATTGGGGCAAAATCAATGAAGCAATGAAGGACATTGGACTCCCTGATTTCGACACCCCCGAAAACTTTGTCGACTTGTGTGACATAGTTGAGTCACATGCCAAGCAAGATTCATGGTGGGACAAAGAACTCATGAATATGACTGACACGGTACCACGGTAAATGCAATGATTTATGGACCATCCGATTAGAGCTCGAATTGTGCTACATTTGTTAAAATCCGATCTCGTGATGTACCAGACGCATGCGATGGACATCAGAGGGATACATGCGGCTCTGATGGAGCAGAACATATTCCCATGGGTACAAACCTACAACGATTTGTTTATCATTTGGTCTGATTATGAGAAAAGTCATCCTTTCAGAGAACTATCTTGAGTTGACTGCTAAAGAAACTGTTAGAAGATGATGCCATGTGGTGCATTTTTCTTCTTTTAAACTACACTTAGCCGTTGTTTTCAGTTGAACTTTAAATTATAAATAAATACATCGATCAATTAGTTATAGTTTGATGGTTGTTGCAAGAACTCTTTCTTTCTGGTTGTTAAGAATTATTTTGAGGCTGTTTTTAATTGAGAAGTCCTTCTGGACCAAAGACAAGTTATTTTCATTAACTACATGTGTGATTGGACGTGGAGAATAACTATTTCCTATCCTATTTCATGAATGATGTTGTAATGAGTAAGAGCAATGAATTATGTTGTCAAGTTATCTGGTGCAATGTTTTGTTGTTCTTTGATTTAATGATGAAGATGAATCGTTGTGTTATTATGTGGTGAAAGGTTTTGGTAGATGAATTGTTTTTCTTGCCATTATCTCATTGTATATGTGTTTTATTTCTGGTAGTTAGTATCTCAAACATTAATTGGATGCTCAAATGGTTAATGTATTAGTACTAGGCCCGTGGTATAAAATTGTCTTCTACATTCTTGAGCAATGGGTTATCCCAAGCTCAACCTCTTCCCCTTAGTTAAGCTTGATTCCATTTTTGTTGCCAAGTTAGTTTATACCGGCTTACATCTCATATTGGTCCCACCCAAGAGAAAATATACAAAAGAGAATATCCAAACTGAAGGAAGAGCCTTCACAAGAAAACGTAAAGCCCATCGATAATTTGGCCAGATCAAAAGATCTGGAGAACCATTCCACTATTAAATGATGCAGAGTCTAATTGGGCCTCGGTGGTAGGTTTGGTTCCTACTGTTGAGTCAAGGGATTTAAGATCCATCAAGAGGATCCAATGCACTTGGTTTACTAGGAATCCTCCCATCTACTGCAAGAGTTCTCAAAACAACCTTCACAAGGCTCTTGAACTATTTTATCAACAAAAAAATGTAATGAACCAAATGCTTAAATTATCACACCAGAACAAAAGTACACACCATGTACAAAATGTGAGCATGGAGCACAACTCTAGCATATATAAGTTACATAATAACTACTTAAAGAATAGGGGAACCCCCTCCAAATAACAAAATACCTTTATACATCACAATTCATATGTCACAATAATGAATACATGACCTATATATATAACTATTCACACATTCACATGAGGACCCTTTACCATTAGGCCGGCCTTATACACACACACAGACACACACACACATTACATGTACATTTAGGCCCATATATGCCACCCGTTAGCACTGAAAGTCACACTTTGACTACTAAAGTGTAAGGTCAGCACCCATCGAAATGTAAAAGATAATTTTGGTTTTGAATCGGTGGATCAACAAGATGGATAAAGAAAGAGAGAGGGATGCAAACTGTAGATCAGTAGGCTACATCAATGGGCAATGGAGTCACAAACATCCTACTCATCGAAGGCACAAAATATGCTCAACAGAAAACACGATTATATGCTGATAGGTGGAAGAACGAAGAAGGAAAACATAAGATAGAATTTTCACTAAACAAAGATCCTCTCAATTTAATGAATCAACAAATACTTGAATATAAACAATGATTGATGGAAAAAATACAACAGATCCTCTGCTGCTTAGGGATCCATAAATCATTGATAGCCTTTGATCCTCAAATCTGCAATATATTCAAATAAGAAGAAATATAAACAAAAGATTTGCAATCTCAAATCACAGCTCTCATGAGTCTCCAATAGAAGTAATGCTTACAATCCTAAAATGCCCACAAGCTTACAAATGAACACACACAGGAAAACGGCCTGCTACATCTCTCTCTAGCCTCTCTTGGCTCATGAATCCCTCTCTCCAATAGATATCTCCTTCCTTAAATAGAAAATAGCATCCAAATAACCCTAGGAGGTCGAATCCCATATCCTCCATTGGATTTTAAGCCTTGGATATAGGTGGCAACAATCAAAGAGACAAAAATCCAACAAACTGCTAATTTTCAGGAATTTGTTGGAAGTCATTAATAAATTATTTCCACCTCATGCATTAGGCCTTTGATGGAGATAAATGTTAGGTACAGGTGTCCCTTGACATCTAACTGATCCTTGAGAATCCATTCGAATCCTCCTTGACAGGCGACAACCTCCCAACAAGGCAAATACCAAAACCGTGACCGCTACATGAAATTAGGTAGCGCCACTGTGCAGATTCGGTAGCACCACTTCTATGTATAATATCTCTCAAACCATAACAAAGTTTAAAATAATGAGAGAGGTTTTTGTTATTTGGAATGTTATGAACAAATACCCCCTCCAGTTTTCAAAAATACCTTCTAAACTTTTCACAATATAAGTTTTAAGTTAGTGACTCAAAACTGGTAAAATAACTCTGCACAATTCGTTTTCTGCCAGAATTTAGGTAGTGCCCGCCTATGCGTCTGCGTGCAATTGGGTAGCGAAAATCCATGAGTGATTTTTATGCTTGAACTTGGAGGTTGGGAATAACCCAATTTAATTTCAATTTTCCCCAAAATAAATAAAATATCCCATAACAATTGTATTCATTTGCCAAAATGAATAATAAAGGATTTATGCAATGCTGCGACATAAACCAATCTTGCGCTAACATAGGCTCCATGGGGGATAGAGTCCTCCCTATGAGGATCTAAGAACTCTTGTAGTTTTAGTGCCTTATCCTAGGGATGCTCCCAACCTTTAACCTTTGCAATCTGCTTTGATCTGTGAACTTCAAATGAAATCAAATGCAAATGAAAACTGAAACTACCAAAAATGATCAAAATGATGAAAATGATGCTTGTTCAGTAAGATTATTGCACACACCTACTCTAATTATTGGGAAAATGAAGCATTCAAGTTACATGAAACAACCAATGAATCCATTTCATCATTTTTTCAACTATTTGAAGCTTTGAAATGTTCTTCCTTAAGCACCCGAGATAATTCTTACTTGAAGGCACGTCAAAGAAACATTTGGCAATACACTTTCCATTGAAGAAATCAATGAGCCTAGGCCCACTTTCTTCTTGTAGACAGGTTGCAAATGGATCCTGAAAAACATCATCAATAATTTCCCCTATGACATTGCTTTGTGTAAAAAGGAAAAGTATTGCATTAGGTCCTTCCTCCATTGTTCTTGGTTATTGTATGGCTTACTGATTTTCTAATTCATCCTCAATGCATATGGCCTTGGTCCACTCCTGGTCATGAGGTGTATTAGGATAAAGGCTTAGTGATGCTTATCTTTATTTAATTTCAACCTTTCTCATCTGATCACATGGCATTTGATCTTGGCTGCTTGAAGAAACTGAGCTTGTGTCTTCAAGAGGAATAGGGGGTTGATAGGGCAGTTCATCACAATTAGAATTTCTTGGTAAACTACATTCTTTTGTCTTATCTTCTGATTGTGAGGCATATTCATCATAACTTGTCTTATGGTCCCAATTTCTCAGTTTTTCACCCTCTAAAATTAGATTATCATCTTTTTCTTCTTTTTCACAACAAAAATATGACATGAGGGTTGAAACAAGCTATTATTGCTTTGATGTGAAGGGTACTTCTCTGATATAAGGTCTTCAACAGACTGTTCATGGAAATCATCTTCATAATAATCATACAAATCTGAATTAGTGACCATTTGACTATTAATGGCTGAGGGGATTAGTACAATAGTTGGGATAGCTGGTTGTTCAGTGAAAACATCCTCATAGTCATCAAAACTTGGCAAATCATGGCACACTGGTTCATTAACAATAGGAGGGATTACAAAAACAACTGGTAAACTATGAATTCATTCATGACAAGCTGCAACACAATTCTCATGATGAAATAAATCTGAACCTAAGATGACCTCCTAACTTAAAAAATCGAGAAAAGGATGAGAAAGGGAAATGATGAATTGTCCATATTGATCTTTCTCTTGGGGACCTAGATTTTGACATGAATGATGCATTTGTTCTTCAAATTTCAGAAAAGCATTATGAAACTCATCATCGAATTCCTGCTCTCTATAATCATCCCCTTCATCATCACTGCTACAGAAATCACTTGCTAAATCTTGAATATATGATGCATACCCCTCACAACAATTCTCAAAAATTCTTTCAGCTGGATAAATTATCTTGCAATGAGAATAAAAAACATCATGAAAGTCCTTCAAAGAGGAAATACTAGAAGCAGGGAGTGTTCTATACCATTGCCTTGCATCGCCTTCCAATGAATACATGAACATTTTCATCAATATATCTTCATGATGGATGTCAAGCTGCTACATCAAAACATGAAATTCATGAACATGCTCAAAAGGGTTGTCATCCTCACCTTCATAAAATATGGGCAACAGATCTTGCCATTCATCAATTTGAGGCACAGGATGTGGATAACCATCTATGGATGAGAAATTGAGTGGGGCAAACCTCTTGGCCAGGATAGCCTTCATTTCCATTTAATTTGTCTCATCCCCAATGGAGTCACCAACAGATTTTGAACAATGGAGTTTCCATTGTGAATGTGCAATCTTGAAGGTGTCCAACTTTAGTGACCATCTAAAGCTAGAGTTGTGTAGTGTCAGTCTTCCTAGGGATCTTTTCAATCAACTCAAATATGTCCACGACAATGATGCCAATTATGTTAGCACTAAAATTCACACTTTGAATGATAAAGTGTAAGCTCAGCACCCATCAGAATGTAAAAGATAATTTTGGTTTTGAATAGGTGGATCAGTAATATGGATAAAGAAAGAGAGAGAGGTGCAAACTATAGATCAGTAGGCTACACCAATGGGCAATGGAGTCACAAACATCCTACTCATCGAAGGCACAAAATATGCTCAACAAAAAACAAGATTATATGTTGATAGGTGGAAGAATGAAGAAGGAAAACATAAGATAGAATGTTGACTAAACAAAGATCCTCTCAATTGAATGAATCAACAAATACTTGAATATAAACAATGATTGATGGGAAAAATACAACAGCTCGTCTGCTGCTTAGGGATCCATACATCATTACAACCTTTGATCCTCAAATCTGCAATATATTCAAATAAGAAGAAATATAAAAAAAAGAGTTACAATTTGAAATCACATCTCTCACGAGTCTCCAATAGTAGTAATTCTTACAATCCTAAAATGCCCACATGCTTACAAATGAACACACACAGGAAAACTGCCTGCTACATCTCTCTCTAGCCTCTCTTGGATCATGAATCCCTCTCTCCAATAGAGATATCCTTCCTTAAATAGAAAATAGCATCCAAATAACCTTAGGACATCGAATCCCATCTCCTCCATTGAATTCTAAGCCTTGTAGATAGGTGGCAACAAACAAAGAGACAAAAATCCAACAAACTGCTAATTTTTCAGGAATTTATTGGAAGTCATTAATAAATTATTTCCACCACATGCATGAGGCCTTTGATGGAGATAAATATTAGGTGCAGGTGTCCCTTGACATCTAACATATCCTTGAGAATCCTTTCGAATCCTCCTTGACAGGTGGCAACCTCCCAACAAGGCGAATACCAAAACCATGACCGCTACAGGAAATTAGGTAGCATCGTTGTGCAGATTTGGTAGTGCCACTTCTATGTCTAATAGCTCTCAGACCATAACACATTTTGAAAAACTGAGAGAGGTTTTTGTTATTTAAAATGTTATGAACAAACAATTCCTCTAGTTTTTAAAAATACTTTCTCAATTGTTCACAATCTAAGTTTTAAGTTAGTGACTCAAAACTGGTAAAATAACTCTGCACAATTCATTTTCTACCAGAATTTAGGTAGTGCACGCCTGTGTGTCTGCTTGTGATTGGGTAGTGCAAATACGTCAATGATTTTGATTCTTGAACTTGGAGGTTGGGCATAATCCAATATAATTTCAATTTTCGCCAAAATAAATAAAATATCCTATAACAATTGTATTCATTTGCCAAAATGAATAATGAAGGATTTATGCAACGCTGAGGCATAAACCAATATTGTGCTAACACCACCCCTTGGGTTCATATCATATACATTTATCCCCATATATACTCCCCTTGGGTCATAACATAGTACCCTCCTTCAAAAATCTTTATCCTCAAGCTTTGCAATTAAAGGCTTCACATGTGATGAAACCAAGTAATACGATTTTCTTATGTTATTTCATTCTTCTTTCCAATGATGATGATCCATCCATCCAAAATCATTTATTTTCCGTCATAATTATTAGTGGATAGTTGTTGTATAATTTTCATTCCCTTGATTCCATGCATCGTTGTTGAAGCTTCTCCAATTTGTAGTAGATTTAGGTCTATGATAATATCTTGTTGAATAGTGGTTTTGTGATTCCATATTCCATGAATATTGATGATTATTCCATATTCTTCCTTTGTAATGTTGATATTGATACTCTTTTCTTCCTTGAAATATTTACTGATAATGAGGGTGTCGATATGGTTTGACATTTGACGGTTTTTCTTCATTTTTCACACCCATTCTATCTATCTTCTTTTCAGAGACAATGTCATCCTCAATCATCTTTTCTTGGTCTTTTATTAATATAGCCTTGGAGATAATACCATCATATTTGGCATGTATATCCTCTATATGTATTTCAACTTCTTCAAGTATCTTATGGTGACCTTCTTGAATATTGTCTTCTTTCTCTTTTTGAAGCCGCAATGTCACCCCATTTATCAAATTCTGATGTCCTTCTTCAATTCTAGACTACATTTCCGATTTTAGCTCATCAATATTTAGGGATTCTTAAACCTTATTGCAAATTTCATCTTCAATTATTTTGGTATATTATTCATCCAATATCACTCTTTCTTCTTGAATTTGACAATTCTTCTTTTATTCTTTCAATCTCTTGACCTCATCCAATAGTTTTTTAATATGGTTTTGTAATCTACATATCTCTTCATCTTTCTTTTTCAAATATTCCCTTGACTCATCCTTTTCCCACTTTGATTTACTATTATTTTCTTTCTTTAATTTCTTAACCTCCTTAATAAGGGATTCATTAAGGGATTGCATCTTGGAAAACTCATCATTTTTCTTCTTGATATCTTTGTTTGCTTCTTTTAACTCATCTTGAATTCTATACATTTCCTCCATTTTTTAGTCCTTGATCCATTTGTTTGAGAATAATTCTTCAAATACTTCCCATGTGGTGCTTTATCTAGTACCTTCTTCAATGTTGTACCACGAATTACCAACTTCACCATTCAAATAAATTCCTACCAAAGAAGGAATCCTGATATTTTTCCTTATGATTCACAACCATTCCCCAAGACTGATTTCATATTTATCTTCATCTCCACTAAATTTATCTATTATCATTGATTCTTAATTGAGGTATAACTATAATCCTCAACTTACAACCTCTCTCTCTCTCTCTCTCT
>SNQJ01S0053671.1:77469-89737 GCA_010110895.2 Picea sitchensis
ATAGGTACACATGCCTCTTTCTCAACATAAAACATGGAAAAAAATGGATGCCTTCAAGAACAACATGGTTGGTTCTCTTTCCAACAATCAACTCCTCTCTTGCTGTCAAAAATCTACATGTAAAAATTGTCTCTATTCTCCATACAAATTTACTTCTTCTCCTTTTCTTTATTGAATCTCACTCTTCCCAAATATGATTGTACTTCATCCCATGCTCCCCAATAGATATGGGATGTGACCTATCACACCCAACCTTTTACGCGAGTTAAATGATTGGCCTTGGGAACACTCAACAACAATAAAAGGTTATACACAATGATAAATAATAATTTGGGAATGTGGGTTGGATTAATACCTATGAATAATCCCCCCTTGGACCCATCTCTCTCTTATGGAATCATAGTTCCCCATAATTATTCATCCCTTTCATCTCGTATCTAGCAATTATTACCTTTGTTAATTATTTCATTTTACATAATATATAATCCGTCCCCCCAACCATATTAAATTCAATATGGGTTATTTCCCCCCAACACATCGACTCACTAGCCTAATTCACATTTATAAAATTACTATTATTTGCAAGGATTAAAACTAGGGATGTTACAAGGAGGAAGAATCATTTATAGAGTTATGTTTTCCAAATGCATATATGTTTCTCCATCTACAACATGCACAACCAAATTTCCTAGTTTGATTGAGAAGTTGAGGAGGAGAAAGGATCCAAGGAGGATGCATCTACACCTAAGGTATGATGGTTGATGTATTCTTTATATTTTGAGACAATATATCATTGTTTTTCCCCATAAATATTTTTGTTATGTTCATGAATGTTTAGATCTAATATTGTAATGAATATACAAATTTATATCTGAATTAAATTGGTAATTTCTAACACTAGGAGAAGAAGTATATTGGTGTTTGTTTGGTGCTTATGTGAAGGGATTAGGTTGAAAGGACTAGATATGGAACTCAAGATCTGCAACAACCAATACATATGACGATAACCTTCAGAAGTAAGGTATGTCATTCTCTCCCTCTTGGTATAAAAATAAATTTCTTGTTTATATCTAAGAAATCCATAGAAATCTAACCCTATGTCTGTCTTGGATTAGTAGGAAGATCCTAGGGAGATCGTACCATCCATCGGTGATATTTTATCCATAACACATTAGTGTTTAACTTTATCAAAACTCACAAACAAGAGATTAAAGAAAAATGATGAAACAAACTAATGGTCCTCTAGGGGAGCCAATGGAAATTAAAATTTTGGAGAGGAGATTGATAGAGCAATGATGGAATGATAGAAAATGGGTCTTTGAATATTGTTATGTTTTTTTATTCTCATTTTTAAAAATCATTGTCCCTAATATACCACCAAGTCCTCATCCTCATTAATGGTAGCCCTCATAGATCCACTAGAGGCATAAATAACCCCCCCATCCCCCCTAATACATATCACCCCCAAAAAATGAAAAACAAATGTGTTTTTTTTTTAACTAAAATAATTAATTTTGTATTAAAATGGTGTTGAATCCTTACTTTGTAGCATAGTAATGGAGAATGTGTTGTTTTTTTGTATTAAAATGGTGTTGAATCCTTACTTTGTAGCATAGTAATGGAGAATGTGTTGTTTTCCTAATGCCATAGTAGAAAAATTATTACAAAATTTCAAAAGATTCAAAACATGTATTGTTATTCTATCCTTTTTTGAAAAAAATATTTCAATTCTATTAGTATAATCCCTATTGAACTACATAGAATGAATACCATTTCATAAAACATAGAAAAAAATAGAATTATAAAAATACATGGCCATTGTGTGTCTCATTTTGTTGATCCTATGGAGGAATGTCCTCTTGTTTCATTGGTTCCATATTGGACTAAGTCCTCTTCTTGAGCTTCCTAAAGTACATAGCCAATTGATAATATCTACTATGATATCCCATATTATATCCCAGATTGTGAGCTTCATGCCAAAACCATCACCATATGTCATAATATAATGCATTTCTCCCTAAGTTTTGTTATTTACCTCCTTTACTGAACAATAATTTCAAAAACCTCTACTTTCCCTTGATTCAAAGATACCTCCTGATCATGGAACTGATTGGTTCAATTTGCAATTGTAGAGTGGTTGTTTCATTAAACTCAAAGCCTATCATAATCCCAATATCTCATATATACCATGTCAACCTAGATTTCTGTGCTCCTCCACATAGATTTTAACCTTGTACAATATTTTACTGCAAACAAATTTTCAATAAAAGAACAAAAAATATACAATGGAAAATACACACATTACACATATATTTTTCCCCTAGAAACCCAAACTGAGAAAACCAACATATTCTATATTCGTTCATTGTGATACATTTTTTACAATACAATATACATATAGGGGTGATCGACATCCAAAACCCTAACCCAATGACCTAGATTAGTCAACAACCCTAATTCCTTAATCGAAAAAAGAAAACCATCAGCAAAAACCATGTTCCAAAAAATCTCCCAACAATGGACACTAAAAACGAGGAAAAAATTTGACACGTTTCCCTAGGAAAAAATAATTCTCAGGGGCACTTCCCTCAAACCCCCCTGCACACCCGACGCAATGTAGCAGACACTAGAGCTAGTCGTGAAAATAATATAACACATACCCAACATTCTCCCACTTGTTGTTTTCTTTGCATACATGGGGTTACAAGTTTACATAGTCAACAATATATGGTAGCAATGCCCATGGATACTCTATACCAATAGAACTTCTCAGTGCTCAGAGATTTTGTTAATGAATATGAAACATTCTTCAAAGTTTCCACCTTTATCAACAACACTTTCTTTTCTTCAACCATGTCTCTCACAAAGTGATATTGAATATCAATATTCTTTTTCTTTGAATGATAAGTTGGGTTCTTTGCCAAAAAAATTGCACTCTAACTGTCACAATCTATCCTTACAACTTGTTGTACCAACCCAATACCTGAACAAAATATTTGTAACCATATTGCTTCCTTACTTGCATGAGTGGCTTCCATGTATTCAACTTCTGTAGTTGAAAGTTCCACTACATCCTATATTTTCCTCATCCAACTGATTTCTCCTCCAAACATGTTAAACACATACCCGCTTGTAGATCTCCTACGATCCAGATCTCCATCCCAATATGCATCCACAAAGCCATGTATGTCCAACACTCTATCCAATCCTAGTCTTCCTTGGTAGCACAATCCATAGTTTGCAGTGCCACACAAATACCTAAAAACCCTTTTTACTATTGTTCAATGCTCCTTCCCTGGTTTTGAAATATACCTGTTCAAAACTCCCACTGCATGTGCAATGTCTGGTTTAGTACATACCATTGCATACACCAAACTACCAACTGCAATCGCATATGGAACACGATAAATGTCCTCCTTCTCTTCTTGTGTCTTGGGACACTGATCCACAAATAACTTTACACCAAGAGGAATAGGGACCTTGACCGGTTTACATTCCTGCATATTAAACCTTTGCAATATTTTCTCTGATTTAACCATAGTTTCCTCTTTTTCCGATCAATTTTAATTTCCATATCAAAAATGAAATTTGAAGCACCGAGATCCTTCATGTCAAATTTAGAGGAAAACTGAGTTTTCACATCCTCGATAATCTCCTTGTTGTTTCCTATCAGCAGCATGTCAACCACATACAAGACCAAATAAATCAAATGATCACCAATTAATTTAAAATACACACAATGATCCTCATTTCTTCTTGTGAAGACAAGTCCCAACATATAAGTATCAAATTTTTGATACCACATCCTTGGTGATTGTTTTTAACCATACATGGAATTTTTCATCTTGCATACCAACTCCTTCTTTCCCTTCACAACAAAGCCTTCTGGCTGCTTCATATAGATGTATTCCTCCAGATCCCCATGTAGGAATGTTGTCCTCAAATCCATATGTTCTACTTCAAAATCAAATGCAACAGCAACAACAAAAGATAATATAAATCTTATAGAAGTTAACTTGGCAACAAGAGAAAAAATCTCACCAAAATCAATTCCCTCAACCTGGGAATAACCCTTTGCTACTAACTGAGCTTTGTTTTTCTCCACTTTTCCTTCTTCATTAAACTTATTTTTAAATAATCATTTGTTTCCAATGGGATTTCTTCCATTTGGAAACTCAACTAGATCCCAAGCCTCATTCTTATCCAAGGATTCCATTTCTTCATCCATGGACTTTTTCTAGAGCTTTCCATCCTATGAATCCATTTCCTCCCTGACAGTTCTAGGATCATCATCAATAATAGACAAAGACAAATTTGAATGGAATTCAGATGGAGTATACCTTTCCAGTATCCTTTTTTCTCTAACCGATATCCTCAATACTGGAGTATGAGGATATTCTTCTTATGATTCATGTTTTTTTGTAGAGTTAGATTCATCATCCTTTACATCAAACTCTATTTTCTCTGGTTCTTCCTTACTTGGTAGGACTTCCTATTTAAAAACATCATTCATTTATCTAAAAACCACATCTTGGCTATAGACAACCTTCTTAGTTTCTTGGTTCCGATTATAATAACCTTTGAGACCATCTTTATACCCAATAAATATACAATTTTCATACTTTTTATCTAGCTTACTCTTGTTTTCCTTTGGGACATGAACATAGGCCTCACAGCCAAATACCTTGAGATGTGTAAGAGAATTTTTCTTACCAGTCCATACTTCTTGTGGAATCTTGTCATCTAGCGCTGATGAGGGTAATATGTTTACCAGGTAGCATGCAATATCCACTTCCTCTGCCCAAAATTATTTCCCTAAACCGACACCACTGAGCATGCACCTTGATTTTTCCATCAGTGTCCTATTCATCCTTTCTAAAACTCCATTCTGTTGAGGTGTATATGGAGTAGTCTTATGACTTTCTACACTAAAATTCTTACATAATTCTTCAAATTCATTCCCACATAACTCTCCACCATTATTTGTCCTCAACACATTAATTCTTTTCTCTGTTTGATTCTCAACAAGAGCCTTAAACTCTTTAAACTTGTCAAAGACTTCATATTTCTTCCTAAGAAAATATATCCAATTATTCCTAGAGAATTCATCTATAAATGAAACATAGTACATAGATTTTCCCAATGATGGAACTAACACAGGTCCAAACACATCACTGTGAACTAGATTTAAAATTCCTTCTTCCCTCGTTCCACCAGAGGGGAATATTACCCGATTCTTCTTCCCATATACATAATGTTCACAGAAATAAAAATCCATAGAGAAGTTAGACATACTTTCAATCATAAACTTACCATGTAGTATTCGAATACCCTTCTCTCCGATATGCCCCAGTCTTTGATGCCATAGCATAACCTTTTCTCTAGAGACTATAGGATTTTTTTCTTCTTCAACTGCAATATCAGGAACAATGAAACTATTACACTCATCACTAAAAGTGATTCCTTGCAGCTTATACAGAGTTTCAGACTAAACTCCCTTCAACACCACCATTGTTCCTCGAACCATCCTACAAGTTTCCTTTTCAAATATTGTTTTTACCCTTACATCGTCCATTTTTCTTGCATAAATCAAATTTTTGGCCAATATTGGGATGTGTAGAACACTAGGTAGTGGTATAATCCTTCCATATTTGAGCCTCAACTTGACTTTTCCTCATCCTATGATTCTAGTTTTTGATTTATAACTAAGGAAAACATTACCTCCATCATACCTTTCATATTCACAGAACCACTCCCTGTGGGGAGTCATATGAAAGGATGAACCTGATTCAACCAACCATGCCTCATGATATGCATGTGTTCTTGAAGAAGCCAACTACACATCCCCTCCTTCTTCCTTGGAGGTCATTTCTTTTATAGAAGGAGATTCTTCATATCCCTTATTTTTCTCAACTTTGGATCTACACTGCTTTGTGTAGTTCCCTTGTTTTCCACATCTCCAATATACCTTTACAAACTTTCTAGGAAATTTAAATCTACCCTTATACTTAGATCTCCCACTTGAGGACTTAGATCTGGGAGAGTCCTCCTGAAAATACTGCATATGTGCTTTGTCCTTCCATGTTTTTCCATCTCATCTCCTCCAACAACAAGGATGAGACCACTTCATGGCCACAACTAGGATATCCCATGAGTCTGGTAAAGAGAAAATCAAATTGATACACTTATCTTCATATAAAATTTTAATCTCAACAAATACTAACTGACATACCACAGTATTGAAGGAATTCAAATTCTTGTCCACCGAGTCTCCATATCTCATCCTCAAGTTATACAACTTATTTCTCAGGAATAGTTTATTTACTAGGGACTTAGACTCATACAACTTCACCAACGTATCCCATAAATCATTGGTTGTAGCTTCCTCTGACAAATTCAGTAATAATGAATCTGAGAGACACAATAAGATTGTGCTCTTCTCCTTCCGATCCTTATTTTTCTAGTTATATGTTGAAGTTCCTTTAGGTGTAGTACCTGGATCCATCGCGATCCAGTGATCTCGGTCCACCAACAGATCTTCCATCTTGATCATCCACAACTCAAAACTTTACCCATTAAACTTCTAGATCTCCATTTTCGAAATTCTCTCCATTTCTCTTCACGTAAAGAATTAATACCGTATATCTCCCACTCTAACAAGGATTATCACAGTCCCAAGCCAAACCCTTGACCACAAATGCATCCCCCTTGAAGCCAATAATTTCTCTAATACAAAATGTAGATTTTAACCTTGTATAATATTTTAATGCAAACATATTTTCAATAAAAGAACATAAAAGATACAATGGAAAATACACACATTACACATATATTTTTCCCCTAAAAACCCAAACCAGGAAAACCAACATATTGTATATTCATTCATGGTGATACATTGTTTACAATTCAATATACATATAGGAGCCAACGACATCCAAAACCCTAACCCAATGTCCTGGATTAGTCGACAACCCTAATTCCTTAACCATAAATAGAAAACCATGTGTCGAAATTTTTTCCCAACAATGGAAATGAAAATTGAGGTGACACGAAAAAAGAGGAAAAATGTGACATGTTTCCTGAGGAAAAACAAATCTAGCGATCCCCCCTCAAACCCCTTGCACGCTCGATGCAATGTAGAAAATGCTAGAGATATTCATGAAAAGAATATAACACATACCCAACACTCCATGTCTAAACCCAAAAAATTGAGCATCAAGGCCAAGACATCACTAGAATTCATAGGGTGGGATTTCACTAGTTTCTAGATTGTAGAATGAACCTCTACAATTTCAAATACAATGAAGTGCCAACCAATTCCTTGAATACCAACAAATCTAGGGTGATTTTCCAAATTCACTACCACATATTCATGGAGAGATCTACTTACTAGAATGCCAAATTCGAACCACACTGAAATATCCTATGTTTATTCTCTGTTGCAAGAAATGATACCATATTACCTTGCTCCTCTTCCATTTTTGTGTGAGAGTGTACTATAATATTTAATTCATATCCTATGTTCATATAAAAAGACTACCACTTGTATTTTCATGATCCCATTGACATTACTTCACAAGTTGATGTTTCACCCATTGGATTGTTCATTAATTAAATGATTATGGGATTGGTGATCAAATAATCCCCCCTTTTTATCTAAATTTTCTAACCTCCAAATGAGAAGCAAATTTAGATAAGATATTTTATTATTAGTTTAATGGCCTTAGGATGATAATATTTTGTTATCACATAGAGTTTTCAAGGGCCATAGGTGTGTGTTGATATACCCGAGTATGTAGTCTTGCCCCATCTCTATTCTTTTCGCAGACCAAGTCTTAAGTTTTCCCCCCTTTGGCTTTTAAATCGTTCTCTGTTTTCCCTTATTTGTTTGTGCTTCTCATGGCCTCGAGGCATCAGGATTGACTTGAAGAAGTCATGGGAACCACCTAGAACATTCATGGGTGTGAGGCCTCGTCCTGATCCCGATGAAGGAAGTTAGTGGAAATGGGGGTGGTGGTTGAGACCTCATCTCACCCATAAATGGAATGCATGGAGAGAAGGGTCGTGGGGGCCAATTTTCAGTCCAAAGTTCCCTGGTGGATGAATTTTCTTGCAGAGCCCGCACTGAGACGGGCTCGCGTTTGACGTAAGAAGGCCTGCACATTCTCAAAGAGTAGGCACCAAATTAAAACTTTGAATACAATGGTCTGATCACACTCCTGGTGGTTGCAACAGTTCTGAGTAAAAGTAGTTAGTTCTGATATTTTGTTAAAGGTCGAATGGTTGAGCTAGGCTCCCTGCTATTGTAATATTTTGATGAAGAACACTGGTTCTCTAGTTATGTACTTGATTTGAGATTTCTGGATTAATCTAAGTCATCTTTATTAATCCATCTTAGTTGCCTATGATATTGAGAGAGTTCATGAATGACTGATTCACATGGATTTTTGTAACTTTATTATGATGAATGTTTGATTATAGTGCTTTTATGATTTCTTTCATTTTCCTTAAAATTTGAATCCAAGAGGATCTTGTGTTTGAGTTTTTTCTCCTTAGGATGCTTGAAGACCTCATTCCATAGAAGACCTCTACACCTTTCTCACCAAGGTATTCCTTCTACTCACCTTAATCCAACTTACTAACTGAAGTTAATCCAAGACCTCAATTGCTTCTGCATGCTAGTCCATATTTTTGAGTTAGAACATTATTATCATTGATATTTCTCCATTTGACCTCTTAAAATTCAATTATAATCACATAAACTGATGGGTACTAGGGTTACCTTATATGCAATCTGAAGGTGACTTCTAGTGCTAGCATTTATGGTGTTGTTGTTGGGGAAAGAATTGAAGAGATTTCCCTAGGATAGAACGACAAAGAAGCTCTTATTCTGAAGGTGCATCAGATATCAATACCATTGAAGATTGTAGTTTGCACATGGGGACTCCACTGTTTCGACTCCATTGTTTCAGTTGTGGTTTCGAAGGGCAGACACATGAGGTCTACTCCACAGTTTCCTATGGCTACACCTGAAGCTGACCCAGAGAATATTATTAAGAAATAAAATCTTTCTCAATAAGGCTTTTTGTTGTTATCCCAGATTGAAAAGATCCCTAGGAAGAACGAAATTACAGAGAGCTAGTTTTAGATGGTGAACTAAATATGGACACATAATTTTGACTGATTATATTTCACCATGGAAAATCCACTGTGGAGAATCTGTTGGTGATTCCACTGAAGGGAGACAAATCAAAAGGCTATGGAGGCTATCTTGGCCAAGAGATCCCCCCCCTTCAATTTCTGAGCCATTGTTGGTTATCCACATCCAGTGCCGGATATAAATGAATGGGATGATTATCTTTCGAGATTTAGAGGAAGAAAGCATGACCATCCCAATGAGAACTTATTAAAATTTTGTATATTCATGGTTGAACATGGCTTCTTTCACGAGGATGTCTTGATCAAGATGTTCAAATTTTCTTTAGAGGAAGATGCTCGTGAATGGTGTCAATATCTCTGTGCTGCTAGTATCCTTTCTTTGAAGGATTTTCACGATGCTTTTAATTCATATTACGAGAAGATTTACATATATCATCTTATTTTGGATGAATATTGTAAGACGTTTGAATTCCACATCCAACAAATGATAGAGTCTTCGTCGTGTGATGAGTCTGGTGAAGATCTATCGATTGAAAGAGAAAGTTAGGATAGAAGCGATTATTTTGCAAATGTGGATGAAAGATTTTCTCTTTCTATTTCCTGAGAACAAGGCCTTCCAGATATGAGTGTTGACAGTGTTGATGATTGCATAGCCATAGATGTATCATATTCTTCCCCTGATGCATTTACTGTCTCAGTTGTAAAAGAAGAGATAGTTGTGGAGGAGGATTCTTCTCTTTTCATTCAAGAGGTTTCCCATGATGTATTTTCACCTAGGATTGAAGAGAAGAATCAAGTGTTCACTCATTTTTCTTTGCAAGATAAAAGAGTTCTGCACTCACCCATCTTTGATGAGTACTCAGATGAAGAAGAGAAGATCCCTACCTTACATTTTGTTGACTTGGGGAGCATCCAACATGTGTATGATGGCTATGAATTGGATTCTTATGTGTATGAGAAGGATTTCCAAGACCATACTATAGAGCCTTTTCATTTATTCAGTAAGGAAAAGCATTGGGTGGAAATCAACCATCCTGGGCCCGCAAAAGACATTGAGTAGCATCTTAGGAAGAAACACCCATTCATTGATATACATGAAGAGATTTCTTCCCTTCAACTAGCTGACGTTATCAGAGAAGACAAAGAGGAAGTGGATAAGCAGCCTGCATCAGCCTTTGACTCACCTGTGCTTGCCACAGACATTCAGCTGGATGTGAGCAGCTGTAAGACAAAGCATGTTTTCTATTACGAACCTAGTAAGTTTCGTCCCTATTTTATGACCTTGCAGAGGATTACTTTTTTCTAGGTATTGAAGCCTCCAAACTTTATCTTTCCTTCAGAACTAGGAGGAGATATGAAAAATGTAATCATTTTGCTTTCACAGTTTCATTATCTTTATTTGATCAGTGACAGAGTAAATAAGTTTTCAGTTAGGAGGTTACTTGATTGGCTCTGGTGGAAGTCCACTTTCACCTAGCACTTTGTAAAAATCGATTAGTCTAGGAGTGTACATAAATAAGCTCCTTATGGAGCCCATGTGTTTGATTTTGTTTTTAGTAGAGTATTTTACATATCTCCCTGTTTTATTCAATGGAAGTTTTGAGCTAGACTCCATAGACTAACAACTAAGGCACTAGAACTGCGCGTTCTTGGCAGCTTGCAGGGAGCATGCATCCCCTGTTGAGACAAATGTTACCACATAGGGTTGTCAAGTGCCATAGGTGTGTGTCGATATACCCAATTCTATATTCTTTCCCCTTCTCTATCCTTTTTACAGACCAAATCTTAAGTTTTTCCCCCTTCGACTTGTAAATCATTCTCTATTTTCCCTTGTTCATGTGTGCACCCTGGTTTTCCTTAAATATCTTACCCGAGTGAAAACTTGTCCTCAATTCCATATGTATTATCCAAGGGTGAGTACTCACATCCTGTGTTTGAGTCACTAGTCACCTTGTTTTCTTAGCTCACAACCAGTCGTCCAAATCCTTGATCGTGCAGGCCGCAACCATGAACACAAAGCGCATCTTTCTTAGTAGTCTATTTTTGGATTGAAGCATAAGCAAAAGGAGGTTTTAATATTTCAATGACGAATATTCCTAGAACAGTCCATATGTGGCTCAAGGGAATTCAGGAGTGCCAAATTGCACAAAGTATAGTGCTAGAGCAAAAGGCCCCGAAGTGAGTATGAACCTTTGATATTAAAGGGGTTAGGTGGCAGTCAATCCAATCCTTCAGGTAAATGAGCTTTGGGAGATTTGAAATGAGAAATGCTTAGAAGTCACAAAGACCCAAAGATCTGAAGTTGCCAAAGCGCCAAATTTGTTGAAGTTGCTGAAGTGGCCGAAGGCCCAAAGTCCCGAAGGTCCAAAATAGATCTGAGTCATTGATCAACAAGAGATACACATCATCATATGTGTCACTACGAGAGTTTTACTTCAGGAGTTTTAAAATGAAAAATATTTCAAAGTCCCGAAGGGCCAAAGCCTGAAGCTCCCAAAGAGAATTTGAGCCGTCGATCAGTAGGAGCCATGCGTCGCCAGATACTTCACTCAGGATAAAGGCAACATAAGACAAATGAATTTTGAGAATTGAAACTCATGAAGGCCAATCCGCGAAGCAAATCTTGGTCGTTGTTTTGAAGGGGAAGATCCGATACATCAATCTAAAAAGCACAAGAGCTGAGCCATTGATTAGAGGGATTAATATTATATCGCAAGATCAACAATCATGCTAAATTGCAGGGTCAAAAGGTGTGCATGTTTTAAAATCTCAGGGGTGGGCCGTAATCAGAACCGTAGTTTTTAGAGAGGGACACGTGGCGGTTCATAGTAAATTGCAGGGACAAAAATGGTTTGCTTTTAGACCACCCTTGGTAGCACCCAAAATCACACAATTATGTAGGGTCATGGTCCTAGGTCACATTGAATATGGAGTGATGGAGAGGAGCTGCGCCAAAGGCTAAACACACCCGTATTTGGTCACAAAAGAATATCTTCTTGGCCTTGAGGCCTTGGGATTGACTCGAAGAAGTTGTGGGCTGTTGGAAATGTGTAACAGTTAGCATATGCTTGTCATTGATGGCAAGTACAACAGTGAAGGTGACAGGCAA
>SNQJ01S0053671.1:89747-117386 GCA_010110895.2 Picea sitchensis
CTATGTTTCTCATATGTGTGACTGATGCTGAATTTGCCATTGTCTACTTCCCTGCATTATTGTGATTATCATTTAGTGTCTCAGCAAAGAGTTTAAAAGAAGCATAGTTGTTTAAGAACGGTAACAACTGATTCACCCCCCCTCTCAGTTGTCCAACATGGGCACCACCTGGAACATTCATAGGTGTCAGGCCTCATCTTGATCCTGATGAAGGTAGTTAATGGAAATGAGGGTGGTGGTTGAGACCTCGTCTCACCCCATAAATGAAATACATGAAGAGAAGGGTCGTGGGGGCCCATTGTCAGTCCAAATATCCATGGTGGATGAATTTTCTTGCAGAGCCTGCACTGAGTCGGGCTCACATTTGACGTAAGAAGGCCTACATAGTCTAACAGAGCATGTGTCGACTGAAAAATTTGAATGCAATGGTCCGATCACACTCCTGGTGGTTGAAGCAGTTCTGAGCATAAGTACTTAGTTCTGATATTTTGTTAAAGGTCAAATGGTTGAGCTAGGCTCCTTGCTATTGTAATATTTTGATGAAGAACACTGGTTCTTTGGTTATGTACTTGATTTGATATTTCTTGATTAATCTAAGTCATCTTTATTACTCCATCTTATTTTCCTCTGATATTGAGAGAGTTCATGAATGACTGATTCACATGGATTGTTGTAACTGTATTATGATGAATATTTGATTATAGTGCTGTTATGATTTCTTTCATTTTCCTTGAAATTTGAATCCAAGAGGATCTTGTGTTTGAGTTTTTTCTCATTAGGCTGCTCGAATACCTAAATTCCATAGCAGACCTCTACACCTTTCTCACCAAAGTATTCCTTCTAGTTACCTTTACTCCAACTTACTGATTGAAGTTAATCCAAGACCTCAATTGCTTGTGCATGTTAGTCTAGATTGCTGAGTTAGAACGTTATTATCATTGATTTTTCTCCATTTGAACTCTTAAAACTCAATTACACTCACATAAATTGATGGGTAATGGGCTTACCTTCTATGAAATCTGAAGGTGACTTCTAGTGATAACAATTCTAGCGCCTTTGCTGAGGAAAAAATTGAAGACATTTCTCTGGGATAGAATGACAAAGAAGCTCTGATTCTGAAGGTGCATCAGATATAAGTACCATTGAAGATTGCATCCTGCACCTGGCAACTCCACTGTTTCAGTTGTGTCTCCAAAGGGAAGACACACAAGGTCTACTCCATAGCTGCTTCTGGCTACACCTGAAGCTAACCTAGAGAGGATTATTAAGAAAGGAAAGCTTTCTCAAGAAAGATTTTTGTTGATATCCCAAATTGAAAATATCCTTGGGAAGGACGACATTTCAGAGAGCCAATTTTAGATGGTGAACTAAATATGGATACATAATTCTGACTGATTATCTTTCACCATGGTGAATCCACTGTGCAGAATATGTTGGTGACTCCAATGAAGGGAGACAAATAAAAAGGCTATGGAGGCTATCTTGGCCAAGAGATTCCCCCCCTTCAATTTCTCAGCCATCGTTGGTTATCCACATCCAGTTTCAGATATAAATGAATGGGATGATTATCTTCCGAAATTCAGAGGAAGCAAGCATGACCATCCCAGTGAGAAACTATTAAAATTTCATATATGCATGCTTGAACATGGTTTCTTTCACGAGGATGTCTTGATCAAGATGTTTAAATTTTCTTTATAGGAAGATGCTCATGAATGGGGTCAATCTCTCCTTGCTGCTAGTATCCATTCTTTGAAGGATTTTCATGATGCTTTTAATTCATATTATGAGAATATTTACCTGTCTCATCTTATTTTAGATGAGTGTTTTAATAATTTTTCATTCCACATCTAGTAGATGATAGAGTCTTCCTCGTGTGATGAGTCTGGTGAAGATCTGATTGAAAGAGAAAGTGATGATAGAAGAAAGTATTTTGAAAATGTGGATGACATATTTTCTCTTTATATTTCCCAAGAAGAAGGCCTTCCAGATATGAGTGTTTATAGTGTTGATGATTGCATAGCCATAGATGTATAATATTCTTCCCCTGATGCACCTACTGTCTCAGTTGTAAAATAAGAGATAGTTGTGGAGGAGTATTCTTCTCTTTTCCTTCAAGTGGTTTCCCATGATGTATTTTCACCTAGGATTGAAGAGAAGAATCAAGAGGTTGCTCATTTTTCTTTGAAATATAAAAGAGTTATGCGCTCACCCATATTTGATGAGTACTCATATGAAGAAGAGCAGATCCATACCTTACATTTTGTTGACTTGGGGAGAAACCAGCTTGTGTATGAAAACTATGACTCAGATTCCGATGTGGATATGAAGGATTTCCAAGACCATACTATAGAGACTTTTCCTTTATTCAATAATGAAAAGCATTGGGTGGAAATCAAACATCCTAGGCCCATAGAATACACTGAGCAACATGTTAGGGAGAAGCACCCATTCATTGATATACATGAAGAGATTTCTTGCCTTCAGCTGGCTGACATTATCAGAGAAGATAAAGAGGAAGTGGATAAGAAACCTACTTCAAATTTCACTCACCTGTGCTTTCCACAAAAATTCATCCGGATGTGAGCAGCTATAAGACAGAGCATGTTTTTTGTTACCAACCCAGTAAGTTTCGTCCCCTATTTTATGACCCTGTAGGGGATTACATGGAGTTGCTTTTTTTCTAGGTATTGAAGCCTCCAAACATGATCTTGTCTTCGACACTAGGAGGAGAGATGAAAAATTTAATCGTTTTGTTGTTGTTGGCCCTTGGTTATGGAAGAAAGCGAATACAAGGAAGTAAAGGTGGAATGTTCACTTTGCGGAAGGCATAGTAACTGTCACTGGGTTTAAGTGAGAAAAAGAGAAGAACAGATGGAATGAAGTACATAAATGCAAGCCGTTGGAAGAGGATATCAAGGATGACAAATCAACAAGGAAGATGGATCAAGGAAAACTCAACAAGTTGAAAAATCCATCATTGGATGCTTTGGAGCACTGCGTGAGAAGAAAGGAAAGACAGGTTGGCGAAGCCCAGGAAAAGAGGGTCAAGTTGACCTAGGGTTTTAGACACCTAGAGTTTTTGCACCTAGGTTTCGACCTAGGGCTGTCGGTGAAGTATTGTAATGTATGAATAAAGGTCAAGAGGACCTGGGTCGGTTTGGTACAATATTGTTGTTGATCTAGCTCTATTGTTGTGGTGAGATATTATTGTATTGAGAGAGAGAAATGCTAAGTGAGAGAGCCTTCTAGTATTGTAAGATATTTAGTTGTGTGTGAAGGTCAAGTCCTGTAGCTGGGTGCACAAGAAAGGGAGAGAAAGAGAGAGAGAAGAAAGAAGATCTGTTAGCTAAGAGCGCAAATAAGAACTGTAGGCTTTATCTTAATAAATCATAAGCACAGTTTTGTGGGCGTATCCCTAGAGAGAGGGTGAACCACGTACATCTTGTGTTGTGTGTGATTGATGCTTTGATCTCTGTCACTATTATACTATTATTTGCATTGTTGTATTAGATCATATCTATAACTGTGTAGGGTAGATCTATCTTGGTGAGGGATATATGAATGTTTCCTTGTTGTTATATTAGATCCACTTGATATTACCCTGGTTGTAGACATCTCTATCCTACAACCCCCCTCTTAGATGCTTCGAGTTAGACTGCATATGCTTCGTAGGTGTTGCCGAAAGGGCCAGTAGCTAGGGCTTGTTGGCATGCTCTTCGAGTGAACCTTAGGTCTACCCCTGTGCCAACAAATGGTTCCATTGTCGGGACATGAATATTTGTGAGGGAATGTCAAGGTGGTTCCCATCGAAGACAAAGATTCAGAAGTGGATAGAATATCAAGAGAGGGACTTCGCTGAAGTCGAGAACAAGAACCCTAAGCTAAGTACTGAAGATTGGCTACAAAGATACATATTCACCGACATTCACGAGATCTTCTTTGGAGGAATCCATCGACAGTTGTCTGAGTGGTTGGCTAGGTTAGCAGATACCCAATTCGAGATCATATCTAGAACCCCTATGGTTTGGATGTTGGGGCTGATCCAGGAGGTCAAAAGAGTCGATAAAGTTGTATCCAGAGAAGTAGATCATTGGTTTGATAGTACCATTGGAGGGTATATCACCGAGTTTTCTGTTGACAGAATAGAATCATATAGCCAAGCCGAGAGATAATTTTTCAAAGGACCTAGAGGAAATATTTTTCACTTTCTGAAGTTGAGAATCAAGATGTTGTTGCATGAAAAGAACGTCTTGAAGATACAGTAGATCAAGTGGATTTGAAAAGACTAATGTTCAGGAATTCAGACGGTGATAGCGATACATAATCTTGACATACACACAATGGGAGAGTATTCAGAGGGGTTCACCTTGAGAATAAGAAAACCTATGGGGAAGAGGGTTTCTACAGTGGAGAAGAGGCAACTCTGACAGATGGAGAACATTCAGAATGCACTAGGATAGAGGAGGAGAAGACGAAGAACCTCGCTAGGATGAGCCTGAAACTTTAGGAACTGCACAAACTATTGAAGTAAGTACTACTAATCCTCCCGTTATTTTAGCAGCACTAGGTAACCAAAACAATCAAAACCACCAGAGTCCTCAGAGTACTGTCACTAGTAGCTCAACATCTACTCAGATAGGAAACCTAGGTAGCTCTATGGCAGATGAGATGAGGCTCCCTATATTTAGGGGAGATGGATCTGAAGATCCTGATCAACATTGGTTTCTGTGAAAAGCCGTATGGAATATCAAAAATGTCACTGATGAAGCTGTTAAAAGGAACCAGTTCAGCACTACCCTAAGGGATTGTGCACTGAGCTGGAACATGAAGCTTGTCCAAGGACTTGCGTAGCCTAAGCCACTAGGAGAGATCAAGAATTTGCTAATTGAAGAGTTCAAGAAACCTAAATCAGAGTCTCAATGTATTACAGAACTGAAGGAGATCAAGCAGAAAGTAGTCGAGCCTATTTGGGAGTTCGATCAAAGGTTCAAGACCTTAACAAGATGATTAAATTTTTAGATCCCAGATGAACAGAATAAAGAATGGTTCATCGCTACCCTTTTACCACACATCAGAGTTCCCCTGATGCAACAAAATATTTCTTTGTAGGAAGAAGCATTTGAAATTGCTATGAATCTTGAATCATCCCTTATGGGAGAATCTAGATGAGGTATGAGCCAGATCTTGAGCCAACTGACTAGTTTGTCTCTACAGGTTGAGGATATGAAGAAGGACAAGGGGAAGGACAAAAGAGAAGATATCTGGTGTGTAAGATGCAGATCAGAAGGCCATGATAAGGAACAATGTCCTTTATTCCATGAATATTTGGCCTCAGGAGCACCAAGCCCCTTGAAGAAAATCAAACTGCCCCGGTGTGAAGTATGTAGAAACAGGCATCGCATAGGTGAGTGATATTACATGTAGAAGTATGTTCAGACTCCCACAAATTTATATTGCACATTCTATAAGTCTGTGGGGTACGACAATAGATATTGCAGGGCCTATGACCTTATGCACGAAATATCGAGGGACATATACAAGATCTAAGGTGAAGCACAATAAGAAGGAAACACTTCGCAGTATAACTCCCCAGGAAGAGGAAATTTCAATCCTCACAGTGGATACAGAGGACAAGGACGAGGAGGAGGAACGGGACGAGGACGAGGACAGATCATCTAATATAAATGTGCACAACCATGACACTTGGCAAGGGATTATCAGAATCCTTGCACTACATGCAGCTATTGCAGCTCATTCAACCATGTTATAGAAGATTTACCTGTGCTTCTAGATAAGTTGCAGGAAAGACGAGGACCTCATCAGAATCCACAAGTGAAATTGATATATGTTGAGCCTCGCAGGTAAGACCCTAAAGTTGTTTTTATCACTTGAGGAGGCGCTGCTACAAGAGAGGATAGAATGACTCAAGGAAAGATTGTAGAAGACTGAGGTATCAGGAAGGCTATAGAGAAGACCTGAAATTTCGATGCAAAGAAAGAAAGACAAATGTTTGAGGAAGCAAGAAAAGAGTTCAAAGAAGATCAAGGTTCCTCATAAAAAATATAGCCAAAAATAAAAGAATATGGAATGCCTCAGGAATTTGATCAATCTGCTTCTCCATAGGAGGGTAAAGAGGTAAGAAAGATCATGGAATTTTTATGCACCTGTGTTAAGTTGATTTAGGATAAAGGCATTGTACAAGAGCTACAAAAATTAATCAGACAGTATGAACTAGGAAAGATAGACCCCTTACTAAATAGGGTAGTACAACAATTTGGAAAAAGGAGAAGGACAAATAAAGAATTACACTTGAATTCTCAAATAGGAGAGTATGATATGGACTATGTGGTCTTTGACTTAGGGTCAGAGTTCAATGTCACGACAAAGAAAAATTGGGCACTGATGGGGAAATCGAAGTTGATATACTCCCCTATCAGGATTAGGATGGCTAACCAACAAGCTATGAGCCCCTTTGGCAGATTGGAACATGTCCCTGTGGACATCGATGGAGTGATAATGTTCACAGATTTTGAGGTAATTGAAATTATTGATGACAATTTCCCTTACCCTGCATTATTAGGAATTGATTAGGCATTCAATAAATCCATAGTGGTTGATTTGAAGAAAAGACATATGGCATTTGAAAGAGATGGCCTTCGGGTCATTGCACCCTTAGATCCAGATGAGGTTCTGTGATATATAGAGCCGTTAGAGAAGAAGACCATGCATATGAACTGGAAAACATATACAAATTGACATCCAGAAAATAGGATTACATCAACCCTACAAGCGATGAGAACATGAGCTGGAGAAGTGACAACACATGTTCATCAGATTCATAAGAAGCACTTGAGAACTAGTAGAACCAGATGTACGAAGTATCTACTAGAATATGTGCCAGATTAACGAGAGAAGTTCGCTGGATCGACACAACAATAAGTAACTTACCCACATTTGATGGTCTGAACCCTTTAGAAGCCTTCCTATAATAATTTTAAGAAAGATTACCAACACAATAGAGGTTGCTGGTAATGAATGAGGCCCTGAAAGCCACACCAACAAGATGGTGGGGCACCCACAAAAGAAATATTATAGACTAGGTACAATGTAAAACTTTGATGACAACTTGGTTCTCAGCACAAGTAGAAGGATGTGACGCAAGGTGCATAGGTCGAAGCTGCTTAAAATACCATGTGCAGAGCTGCAAAGAGGTCTGGAGTGACATTCTGCAAGAAAAATGGGTGCACATATTCATTAACACGCTGGACACAATCCCTATCAACTGGTACCTTCAAGCGGAGCTGTGTCTCATCACTGTAGACTGGGAAGGTATGATTCATAATTTTGTAACCACCTTTTTATTTGAAAGTGAATATATTTTAGTAGACCAAGAATTACAGATTGTGAGACATAAGGTATTTAAAGAGGCATCTAGCCTCCCTATGGAACAAGAAGAGGATGAATGGACTAGGCCTTTCCAAAAATTGCAGAGTTACTACAACATCAATGTCGACGATGATGATCCTAGGAAGATAAACATCATTGAAACATAAGGCCAAAGAGATGTGGAAGGACTAGGAGTTCAGCTACCATTTATTGGTCAGCCAATCAAGATTAAAAAAGTCAATATTGGGACAAAGGAGACACCAAAGGTTTCCAATGTCGGAGATTACTGGGATGTTACTACCATTGACAATATTACAGAGTTGTTGCACGAATATCATGACTTGTTTCCGACCAAGTTCATTGATATGAAAGATATAAAAGGTCCTATGGGAGAGATGATGATACCTTTGAAACTAGGTGTGAATCTAGTCAAGAAAAGACCCAACAAATTGAACCCAAAATATAAGGAAAAAGTGAAGATTGAGCTCGACAGAATGCTGGAAGCAGGGATTATTGAACCTGTCAAAGAGTCGGAGTGGATCAGCCCTATGGTGGTACAATACAATAATACAGGTGAGATCATGATCTACGTAGATCTCAGGAAGTTGAATGATGCCTGTTTGCATGACCCTTTCCCTACACCATTCATTGATGAAGTATTAGACAAGGAGGCCAGGAGGTATATTCTTTTATAGATGGATTTTTAGGATACCATCATATCTGGATTGCCATGGAGGATTGCCACAAAACCACATTTTCCACAGAATGGGGATCCTACCAATATAAAGTGATGCCATTTGGACTGAAAAATAGCCCAACCATCATTTCTAGGGTGGTGGTCGAAGCGTTCAAAGAATTTTTGCATAAATTTTTAGAAGCATATTTTGATGACTGGACCGTGTTTAGCTTGTTGAAAAACCATATTGAATGTTTAAGGCTAATGTTGGAAAAAATGCAGGCAATGTCAAATTAATTTAAATCATAAGAAGTGCATCTTCTTGTCACCATTTGGAGTGCTATTAGGTCATATTGTATGCAAGCAAGGATTACTGGTAGATCCCTCTAAAATCACCATAATAGTTGATTTTCTGCCTCCTTCTTCAGTCAAACAACTGCGCACTGCGCTAGGACATACTGGATATTACAGAAAATTCATTAAAGGCTATTCTCAGATCACAGCACCAATGGAGAATATGTTGAAGAAAGACTGTCAGTTTGGTTGGATATATGAATGCCAGTAGAGCTTCGACACACTGAAACAGAAGATAATGATTGTGCTCATTCTGGTCTTTCCATACTGGAGCAAGGAGTTTCATGTGCATGTTGATGCGTCTTCTATTTCCTTAGGATAAGTATTGGCACAACCTAGAGAAGGGGATATCGATCATCTGTTAGATTTTTCTAGCAGGAAGCTATCTATAGCTGAAATTAATTACACCACTACATAGAGAGAAGGATTGGCCATGGTGTACACGCTGCAAAAATTCTGCCACTACTTGTTGAGAGGACACTTTAAAATGTTCACAAATCACTCTGTGATGAAGTACCTAGTCAACAATATAGTTTTGGGGGCGAGAATATGCATATGGCTTCTACTGTTTCAAGAATATGATTTTGAGATCATAGTTAATCTAGGAAGAATGAACAAGGGCCCTGACCACTTGTCGAGGTTGGAACATGGCGAAGAACCCACCAATTTGGAGGATACACTACCGGATGCACAAATACTCTCCATTAGAAATATTGATGACCACTTCACAGACATAGTCCAGTTTTTGTCAACAGGAATAGCACCTAGTGAGTATACAATTCCCCAGAAGAAACAACTAGTGGTGTGCACTGCAGACTTTCTACTGATATCTGGTCCACTATACAAGATGGGACCTGATGATATATTAAGGAGGCGTGTTATGGAGACAGAGCGACCATTGATCCTCATAGAATCTCACAAAGGCATCGCAGGAGGAATTTATGCAGGGAAAGAAACTATGTAGAAGGTTTTTAGAGATGGCCTTTGGTGGCCTACCTGACACAGAGATGCTAAAGATTATTCCAGAGCCTGTGATGTATGCCAGAGAGTTGGAAAACCATCCTGAAGAGATGAAATTCCATTAGCACCACAAATGACCCTACAAACATTTGAAAAGTGGGCCATTGACTTCATGGGACCTATAAAACCACCAGGAAAGTGCATAGGAGAATGATACATAATTACTGCAACATAATACCTGTCTAGATGGGCTGAAGAAAGAGACGTAAAGGACTGTAGTAAAACTACAACTGAGCTTTTTATATTCGATGACATAATAGCCAATTTTGGATGCCCCAAGACCCTTATGAGTGATCAAGGAACACACTTCATCAATAAGACAGTCAAATCCCTGACTCAAAAATTTGCAGTCCACCATCAAAAGAGTATGCCTTACCATCCACAAGAAAATGGAACAGTTGAAGAATTCACCAAGATCTTGGAGACCGCACTGACAAAGGTTTGCAGTGTCAACAAGGATGACTGGGATTTAAGAGTACCTATAGTACTATAGGCCTATAGAACCACTTGTAATAAATTAACAATGTAGACCCATTTCAAGTTGGTTTATGGTCTTGAAGTTGTTGTCCCGATGGAATACTTGGTGACAAGTGTAAGAATTGTTGCATTTACAGACATGGATGATACTTGCATTGTTCGTGAGAGGCTTGCACAATTGGTTGAACTGGAAGAAGACATATTTATTGCAGGATTCCATCAACAGGTTCATAAGGAATGAGAGAAGGCCTATCATGACAGGAACATCAAGAAGAAGGCGCTCAAGCAGGGTGATTTAGTATTTTTGTATGACAGTAAGTTTACAAAACATCCAGGGAAGTTTAGGATGCATTGGCTCGAACCATATGAGGTCTCCTATGTTACCGAAGGGGGAGCTGCGCAACTGAAGACATTGTACGGAGAGTGGAAGGAAGGATTAGTGAATGGGAGTCGACTGAAGTTGTACTATGACAACCAGCTGTCTCGCAAACCTCACTAAAAGTAAGAAGAAAAGGGTCTAGGTACTAGGTGCAGTTGAAACTGGGTACCAAACACATAAAAGACAGTCTGCAAAAGGATGGGAAGGAGGCATAGAGTAGAAAGAAAAGGCTTCCCTGCATAGTCCAAAGTTGAAGTAAAACAGAAGGATCAGATCTGAAGTTCCTCGGGATGAGTCAAAGGTGAGTGTTGGGGGCTTGTTGGCCCTTGGTTATGGAATAAAGCGAAGATCAAGGAAGAAAAGGTGGAATGTGCACTTCGCGGAAGGCACAGTAACTGTCACTGGGTGGAAGTGAGAAAAAGAGTAGAAAAGATGGAGCGGAGTATGGAAATACAATTCGTTGGAAGAGGAGATCGAGGATGATAGATCAACAAGGAATATGGATCAAGGACAACTCAAGAAGTGGAAAAATCCACCGTTGGATTCTTTGGAGCACTGCGCGAGAAGGACGGAAAGACAGGCTGGCGAAGCCCGAGAAAAGTGGGTCAAGTTGACCTAGGGTTTTAAACACCTAGGGTTTTGGTATCTAGGGTTTTGGAACCTAGGTTTTGGCCTAGGGTTGTTGGTGAAGTATTGTAATGTATAAATAAAGGTCAAGAGGACCTGGGTTGGGTTGGTACGATATTGTTGTTGATATAACTCTATTGTTGTGGTGAGATATTATTGTATTAAGAGAGAAAAGTGCTAAGTGAGAGAGCCTTCTGGTATTGTAATATCTTTAGCTGTGTGCGAAGGTCAAGTTTTGTAGTTGGGTGCACAAGAAAGGGAGAGAAAGAGAGAGAGAAGAAAGAAGATATGCTAGCTAAGAGCGCAGATGAGAACTGTAGGCTTTATCTTAATAAATCATAAGCATAGTTATGTGGATGTATCCCTAGAGAGAGGGTGAACCACGTACATCTTGTGTTGTGTGTGTGATTGATGCTTTGATCTCTGTCACTGTTATACTGTTATTTTCATTGTTGTATTAGATTAGATATATAACTGTGCAGGGTAGTTCTATCTTGGTGAGGGATATATGAATGTTGCCTTGTTGTTGTATTAGATCCACTTGATATTCCCCTGGTTGTAGACATCTTTGTCCTGCAACCCCCCTCTTAGATGCTTCGAGTGAGACTGCATCTACTTCACAGGTGTTGCCGAAAGGGCCAGTAGCTAGGGATTGTTGGCACGTTCTTCCGGTGAACCCTGGTTTTGCCCCTGTGCCAACAACTGTCACAATTTCATTATCTTTATTTGATCAGTGACAGAGTAAATAAGTTTTCAGTTAGGAGGTTACTTGACTGGCTCTGGCGGAAGCCCACTTTCACCTAGCACTTTGTAAAAATCGGCTAGTATAGGAGTGTACATAAATAAGATCCTTTTGGAGTCCATGTGTTTATTTTCATTTTTAGTAGAGTAGTGTACATATCTCCCAATTTTATTCAGTGAAAGTTTTGAGCTAGACTCCATAGCCCAACAACTAAGGCACTAGAACTGCGCGTTATTGGCAGCTCACAGGGAGCATGCCATCCCCTATGGAGCCAAATGTTATCACACAGGGTTTTCAAGGGCCATAGGTGTGTTTCGATATACCCGATTTTGTAGTCTTGCCCCGTCTCTATCCTTTTCGCAGACCAAATCTTAAGTTTTTCCCCCTTCGTCTTGTAAATTGTTCTCTGTTTTCCCTTGTTCATTTCTGCGCCCTGGTTTTCCTTAAATATCTTATCCAAGTGAAATATTGGCCCCAAGCCCCTCTGGTTTATCCAAGGGTGAGAAATTTCATCCTGTGTTTCAGTCACTGGTCTCCCTATTTTCTCAGCTCACAACTAGTCATCCAAATCCTTGATCGTGCAGGCCACAACCATGAACACAAAGCACAAATTTCTTAGCATTTTGTTTGGGGATTGAACCATAAGCAGAACAATTTTTTAATATTTCAATGATGGAGATTCCTAGAATAGTCCAAATCAGTAGCCCATGGGCAGTCGGGAGTGCCAACTTGCGCGAAGTATAGCGCCAGAGAAAAGGCCCCAAAGTGAGTATAAACCGTTGATCTTAAAGGGGTCAAGTGGTAGCTGATCCAAGCCTTCAAGTAAATGAGCTTCGAGAGATTTGAAATGAGAAATGCTTAGAATTCTTGAAGACCCGAAGATTCGAAGCCGCAAAAGCACTGAATTTGTCAAAGCTGTTGAAGTGGCTAAAGGCCTGAAATAGATCTGAGTTGTTGATTAGCAAGAGCCACGCGTCATCAGATCTGTCACTCTGAGAGTTTTACTTTGGGAGTTTTAAAATGAGAAACATTGCAAAGTCTTGAAGGGCTAAAGCCCAAAGTGCCGGAAGAGAATCTGAGTCATCGATCAGTAGGAGCCATGCGTCGCCAGATCCTTTGCTCTGGATAAAAGCAATAGAAGACAAATGGAGTTTGAGAATTGAAATTCCCGAAGGCCGATCTGTGAAGAAAATCTCAGTATTGTTTTGAAGGGGAAGATCGGATCCATCAATCTAAAAAGCACCAGAGATGATCCGTTTATCAGAGAACCTAATCTTAGATTGCAAGATCAACAATCATGACAAATTGCGGGGTCAGAAGGTGAACACGTTTTAAAATCTTAGGGGCGGGCCACAATCAAAACCATGGTTTTTAGAAAGGGACGCATGGGGGTTCATGGTGAATTGCGGGGACAAAAGAGGTTTTCTTTTAGACCACCCTTGGTAACACCTTCAATCGCGCAATTGTGTAGGGTCATGTCCCTAGGTCACATTGAATATGGAGCGAGGGAGAGGAGTTGTGCCAAAGGCAAAAAACAACCGTATTTGGTCACAGAAGAAGATCTTCTTGGCCTTGAGCCATCAAGAATTACTCGAAGAAGTCATGGGCACTTCTTGGAACATTCATGGGTGTCAGGCCTCATCCTGATCCCAATGAAGGTAGTTAATGGAAATGGGGGTGGTGGTTGAGACCTCGTCTTGCCCCATAAATGGAATGCATGGAGAGAAGGGTCGTGGGGGCCAATTGTTAGTCCAAATCTCCCTGGTGGACATATTTTCTCATAGATCCCACACTGAGACGGGCTCGTGTCTGACATAAGAAGGCCTGCACAGTCTGACAGAGTAGGCGTTGACTGAAAACTTTGAATGTAATGGTCCGATCACACTCTTGGTGGTTGGAACAATTCTTAGTATAAGTAGTTAGTTCTGATATTTTGTTAAAGGTCGACTAGTTGAGTTAGGCTCCCTGCTATTGTAATATTTTGATGAAGAACATTGGTTCTCTGGTTATGTACTTGATTTGAGATTTCTTGATTAATCTAAGTTAGCTTTCTTAGTCCATCTTATTTTCCTCTGATATTGAGAGAGTTCATGAATGACTGATTTACATGGATTATTATAACTATATGATGATGAATGTTTGATTATAGTGTTGTTATGATTTCTTTCATTTTCCTTGAAATTTGAATCCAAGAGGATCTTGTGTTTGAGTTTTTCCTCCTTAAGCTGCTTGAAGAAATGATGTCCATAGCAGACCTCTACACCTTTCTCACCAAAGTCTTCCTTCTACTCACCTTTACTACAACTTACTAACTGAAGTTAATCCAAGACCTCAATTGCTTTTGCATGCTAGTCCAGATTTCTGAGTTAGAACATTATTATCATTGAGTTTTCTCCATTTGACCTCTTAAAACTCAATTGCACTCACATAAACTGATGGGTATTGGGCTTACCTTCTATGCAATCTTAAGGTGACTTCTAGTGCTAACATATTATATTGAAGATCTTGTTTCTTTATGGATTATGGATATTATCCTTTCAAAGATACAATTCAATTGGTCCATGTTGTTTTATTCTCATATGCCTTATGATTAGTGATGAGTCACCAATGACTATTAATTATGTTATGTGGTTTGAGTCTAGAATCTTTAGTCCTTGATAAAGCATCAAAGTCCCATCTTAGATATTTGTTGTTGTTCAAGTCCCCATTCAAAACTTATTTCCCTTTGTCCTTTGATATCATAGATGATCCCCCACACCTACCAACCATATATCAATTGAAATAAAATGTTTGTATCCAATCAATTTTGTATTTTTCAATTCTTAAGTGTAATAGTTCATAGTATGTTTTTACTCCTACTTTTTATATTAAATAATTTGAAGGAATCCAATGAACAATTTCATTTTTTTTAAAATTTATCTATCGATACCTTATGCTATTTGTTGCACTAATTTAAACATCATAGAATAATTATTGATTTTCTCTCGTGAATGTTGTCATCACTATTGTTATTATTATTCAATTTCAATGTTGTCATCACTATTGTTATTAGTCCCTTCCTCCGGCCAAGGACTATAGCATTCACCTTGCAGTCAACTATCATTGACCACCTATTAGTGGGAACATTATGCTATATTAGTTGGTGCATGATCATTTTAGAATGTTTATATATTTATATATATAGTGTTTCCCTTTTCTCCAAAACATAGTACATTTTATCAATTTTGTGATTTATTATTTAGTTTTTGATTGGTTAAAATTAGTTCGACCTAACATAAATCCCCTAGTGTAGGCTAATATATTTTCCTTATTTGTCAGAAATACAAATTAATTAAAACAATAATTTTTTTCTAAATTACATCAATCGCTACTTTGGAGGCTTTGACAACCGACACTGCATAATGATTTATTTATTTATTTTTGAGTTGCCAATTTGGCATGCTCTAACATTGCAGTTAGTTTGGATATGAGAATGGTCAGTTTGATGTTGATGCAATGGCTATTTTACAAAGTCTCTAGTTTCCAAAGGCAAACAACTCAAGGAATTTGCATGCACCCTATGCAAGTTCCATGCGAATATGGCACATGACTTTGAAAAACCGTTAAGCTATCTAGAAAACCATTAAGCTATAGCTATATGGAAAACCATTTTTTGGAGTGGGACAACTACTTGGAGCACTGGAGAGAGTGTTCAAGAACTGGAGAGAGTTCATGGAATTCCAGAGTCTACCATGGCAGAAATAATGAGAGTGGGGCAAGAGTTTCCCACCTACAGACATAGAAAAATATGTGCTACTTCTCTACATCAATTATTTGATCCGTTGGGAGATCTTGTGATTATTTCATGTCTGTAAGTCAATAACATTGTACTAATCATATGCTGTATGTAGTAAACCTTTATTAAAATTAAAAAAAATCATATACACTGTTTTTTTAGGTTTTAAATTGTGTTCACATTTCAACTACTAATTGTTGTACTTATCATATACTTTTTCTATAAAACTATGGAAAAAATGCAATGTGGATTATGGTATATGTAAAATGATAATGCAAACTAAGCTCAAAGTTATCTGTTCAATAAAAGATACATAAGAAATGACCAAGCAATATTGTTCTTACAATTTAGTTGGATACACGATACATCTCAATGCCTATCATGGTAGCTTTTACTTTAGTATTCAATGAAAGTTTGAAATAAAATTAAGAAAACCTAATGCTTTCCAAAATCAAATGTACCTGGTGAGAGAGGACTAACTAAATAAATGAGATATGAAAATCTCAAACCTAGTGTTCTTATCATGATGCCTGGACGTCAGTATGTGGTACCATGAAAGCAATACATGAACGATTCGCTACAAGTAAAGTATTGATCATGGCGGACTGAATTTGGGAAAAAATAAAATATATTGGTAACCGCAAAAAATGGCCTATGCAGGTCTCGAACAAAATAACTAATATGGACCTGAACTATTGCATAACATATAAATCCTATCTTCGTAATGTACAAATGATAGCTATCTAAGGACTTGGAATTTTTGAATATTTGAAAATGAGAAAGCGATATTTGTTAGCCATTTCTATGCTATTAATATTGTATGCGTTCATTACTTGTACTGCTACTCAACTTCATCATCCTCTAGATCCACTTGGTGAGTTTGAAATCAACCATATTCGTCTGCTTGTCCTCAAGTCTAAGATCGAATCCCACAAGAACTTATGCTTCTAACATGTGGGTCTACCAGTCACGTGAATTATTTTCCATTGGAAGCCTTAATTCAACAAATATGATATGTGGCATTGATTTGGGCTTACAGTGTCAAAATATGTTGATTGGCATGAACATCACCTCATGTGCCAATGATGATCACAACTCCATATAAAAGAAAAACAAGAGTAGGCGAGAAGAACATTAGAATCAAATCTCTAGTATACAGAGATTTCTACAGTCTTGTTACATATGTCTTTACATTCTCTATGTATATTATCGATGCTAATGGTTTTAGAATTATAAAACATCATATCTAATTGTTTGAAATTGATGTAGTGGCATCACACTAGAGTCGAACATGGCCCTTAAAATATGATTTTCATATGAACACACTAGTGTTTAAGAGCGTTCCAACTAGATTAGAATTCCAGTGAGTTAGTGTGTTGGAAGATTAGCACACGTGTGAATCAGTGCATTCTAGTAAAATTAGTGTGATCACTAGAGTTTAGCGCACTATAAAAATGCACGACATTCAAATTTGTGCACACCTAGAAATTAGCACTGTCTTCTATACATGCCTTCGTAATTGCAAGAATCCCCGATAAAACCCATAAAGTTCTTGTAGATCTTACTTCATATTATGTTGTATATGACAAAGTCAATCATGAATTTGGGTACCCCATATTTACCCCATGTAATGATTTCTTCTCTACTAATCACTGAATCATATGAGCATGAACCACACTATTTTCTTGAATCTGATATAGAATTGGCTATTAATTCTATACAACAATAACATAATGGGATTTGGTAATAGATTGAGAAATTGATCGCCCATAAAAACCAATCCCTGGCACTCAAAAATGGATCATGATTGAAATAAAATCAAGTATAGTTCCAGAGATAATACTATGAAAGACAAATAAAAAAATTGTTTATGTGTGGTGACATTAGATTTCAGGAAATATTGTTCAGATGCAACACATGCCACCACTGATTTCAACACATGTGAGACTATGTCTCCGTCTAATTTCATTGAATACATTCCTTGCCTCTAATGTTCTGTAAATTAGTTTTTTTTTTTTTTTTAATTCTGATATGTACACTATAGGACCACTCTCGCAGATATTACAACAGGTTGTACTATGATGAATTTAAATTAGATGGCCTAATTGTATGTGATTGGTGCCTCAACTTCGAAGAAAAATAAAAACTTCAGAGCCACAAAAGGAAAAATGAAAGCGCTTGCTTCTTACCTTCCATGCACTGCATTCTGGCTCTTGTTGATTAATTAGGTTGGTTGTCATTGATGTTATCCCTTGAAGTAATTCTGGTAGAAAATTTCGGTATCCCCAACAGTATGCTTAAGGCACTCAAGTTTGTGTCTTGTATAATGGTATGGATATTATCATATTTGCAGGGAAAAATATTCTATATGGATAGTACATGGCATGCATTTCCAGTGATGTGTGGAACGTCACATAAATCCCCACGATTAGAAAGTTACGGCCTTGTGAATTTGGAGAACCCTCATGAGTTATGTAGAAGCTCCTAGAAGGTCAAATAAGCCAAATTATTGTAGAAACTCCTAGAAGAATTTGATTAGTCAAAGTGGGTGAAACTAGGAGTTAATCATGGGTTAAGTGGTTGTATTAAGAAAATATTTAAAAATAAATTAGTTGCAACTAGAAGTGGGGAACTTACTATTTGTGGATAAAGTGGTTGTAAGTGGACAAGTGGTTAGAAGTGGGTTATCCCTAAAAGAAGGAAGTTGGGTAAATTTAGTTTGAATTTAAACCCTTGAGGAATCTACTTAGAGAGTATAAATAAGAGAGAAAGGGTCTCCTATTTTCACTTAATGAGCACATTGAATATCTATTATTTGTGAAAATTTTATTGTAGGTAATCATTGTTGCATCTGAAGTTATGCATGTTTGAGATAACAAGGAGGGTTGATGACGAAAGTTTCGTAATTTAAGAATTACTGAAAAAACCCTAGTTTTTTATGTGTACATGGGCCGTGGTGGAACAAAGAATGCACAAACGCAGGATGAAGGAGAACAAAGAACATACATACACATGATCAAGAAGAAAAGGTCACATACAGTTGGGAAAAGCCATGAAATATTGAGGAGATGAAGATGCCAGGTCTCTAGAGTCTGAAAGAAAGATCCCAGGAAGGTATATAGTGATCATGAACAACATATCTATCTACAGGTTCAAAAGGTATTTCTTATTTCTATGTGTAGTTGGATATTGTTATCTACATGAGATATTGTTATGGGGGTTTGAGGATTTTCCCTAGAGAGGATATTGGTTATATGGAACTTACTGTATAAGTCATATCTACATGAATATAGAGTTGGTATATTTGATATTTATCATTGTTTCATCATATTAGTGTTGAGGCATATCTTGTATTCCTTTTCACATGGTTGAGGGTTTGTGTGGTACATAGTTGAGAGCTTATGGTTATGAAGTGGTTTTGAATTTTTTTGGGTAGTGTGAGGTTGCACATCAATAAGGGTTTGATGTCTATTCCATGTGAGGGTTATTACACTTGTTCATGATTGTACACACATGCATGGAACACGACTAGAGAGACATAGATTCACTTGGTTAAGGGATATGTAAGATGATGTATGCACATGGCACATATACATATAAGAAATGGTGGCAGGTTATAGGTTGATGTGAAAGAGACAACAAAGTGTCCAAGTTTCAGAAAAGGAAAAAACCCTAGCTTTCTAAAGGTGTACATATGATGCAGTATAGAGATGTCGCATACATACACATGATGTGGTATAGATAGGGTGTGTACACACGTGAGCTGAAACATATACATGTCGTGTACTTGTTGGTATTTGTTGGTATAGTCTGACTTCTGGAACGTGATTGATTACAAGTTATTGGTACAAGTTGGTTACATGTTGTTGGCATAGACTGGTACAGGTTTACAGTGGTATATCTTACATTGAAAGTGTGGTAGTGGTTTCATCATCTATTTGACACTTGTATTTCAAGGTGGTAGGACGACGCAAGGATAGGTGGTTGTATCCACCTTCCGGTTGTAGCTGAAGAACATAGGGGGTTGTAGCCTCCTTCTAGTTGGAGCCATATAATTAGAGAGTTGGAGCTTCCCTCAGGTGGTAGCTTGAAAATATAAGGGGGTTGGAGCCTCCTTCCAGTTGTAGCTGGAAAAAAAAGGAAGTTGGTGCTTCCAATGCATGTAATTCTTAAAGACATATAAGAAAATAAATTCCATGGTTTTATCCCGCATTGGGTTTGCACGTAAAAATAATCATACTGTGTATGTGTGCAATTTCTCATTGTTCATGGTTATTTAGTCTACACTTGTTGAATGATGTTGGTAAATTGATCATAAAGATAAACAACATTTATATAGCGTGGTTAAAAATGAATATTATTTCTCTACTATTGATTCACCCCCCTCTTAGTAATTCAACAATTGGTATCAGAGAAGGTTCCTTCAGAATTGAATTTAACCATTGGAAGGTAGATCATGGAGATCAACAGTGTGTATAAAAATGGAATACCATAGTTTGATGGAAATAACTATGCATTATGGAGTGGAAGGATGAAAACATACGTACAAGCACATGGATTCAAGGTTTGGAAATCAATATTATATGGATATAAAGAACATGTCGTTCCTCCAACAAATGAAACTGTAAGGAAACTTAGTCTAAATAATTCAAAGGATTTTTTTTTTATCCTGAATAGTCTTGGTGATTCGGTATATGTAAAAGTTATGCATTACAGATCCATAAAGGATATCTGGGACAAACTTCAAAATGTTTATGAAGGAGACACAAAATTCAAGGAAACAAAGATTCAAACTTACATAGGTCAATTTCAATAGATGAAGATGAAGGAAGATGAAAATATTGCAACTTGCTTTTTACGAGTTGATGAAATAGTGAATGCAATTAGAGGATTGGGAGAAGAATTTGATGAATCTATAATTTTTCAAAAAGTGTTAAGACATCTTCCAATGAGATTTGATCTTAAGATCTCAGCACTAGAAGAAAGAACATATATGGACTCGATAAGCATGCATGATCTACATGGAATATTCATAGCCTATGAAATGAGAATCAAACAGGAAAATCTAGTTACAAAGGAAGAAACATTCAAAGCATAAAATAAGTCAAAGAAAAAAAGCAAGCAAAAGGAAAAGTTAGATAGAAAAAAAATGACATCTCAGAAGAATATGAAGAAGTATCCAAATACGTCAGAAGATTGAAAAAGGGAACCGATGATAGATATAGTGGTAAGATTCCATTGATTTGTTTTAATTGTGATGGTATTGGTCATTTTTCTAAAAATGTCCTCACTAGTCAAAGTGGGTGAAACTAGGAGTTAATCATGGGTTAAGTGGTTGCATTAAGAAAATATTTAGAAATAAATTAGTTTCAACTAGAAGTGGAGAACTTACTATTAGTGAATAAAGTGGTTGTAAGTGGAAAAGTGGTTGTAAGTGTACAAGTGGTTAGAAGTGGGTTAGCCCTAAAAGAAGGAAGTTGGGTAAAGTTATCTAGAAGGTAACCCCTTGAGGAAGTTACTTAGAGATAATAAATAAGAGAGAAAGGGTCTCCTATTCATACCTAATGAGAACATTGAATATCTATTGTTTGTGAAAATTTTATTGCAGGTACTCATTGATACATCTTAAGTTACACAAGTATGAGATAACAAAGAGGGATGACGATGAAAGTTTCAAAATTGCAGAATTACTGAAAAGACCCTAGTTTTTGAGGTGTACGTAGGTTACAGTGGAACAAAGCGTGTACATACATAGGCTGAAGGAGAACATAGAACATTCGTACATATGCTTAAGAATAAGCGTTCACGTATAGTTGGGAAAATCAACAAAATATTGAGGAGATGAAGATGCCAGGTCTCTAGATTCTGAAAGCAAGCTCCCGGGAAGGTCTATAGTAATCAGGAACAAAATATCTATCTATAGGTTCAAAAAGTATGTCTTATTTCTATTTGTAGTTGGATATTGTTGTCTACATGAGATATGGTTATGGGGGTTTGAGGATTTTCCCTAGAGAGGCTATTGGCTATATGGAACTTACTGTATAAGTTAGATCTGCAGGAATATAGAGATGGTATATTTGATATTTATCATTGATTCATCTTGTTAGTGTTGAGGCATATCTTGTATTTCTTGACACATGGTTGAGCATTTGTGTGGTACATGGTTGAGATATTTTGGTTATGAAGTGGTTGTGAAGTGGTTTGGCTAGTGTGAGGATGAACATTAGTAAGGGTTTGATGTATAGTGCATGTGAGAGTTATTACACTTGTTCATGACTATACACACGTGCATGGCACATGACTAGAGAGACATAAATACACTTGGTTAAGGGATATGTAAGATGATGTATGAACATGGCACAACTATAGATAAGACACAGTGACATGTTGTAGAATGATGTGAAAGAGGAAGAAAAGTTTCTGAGTTTCAAAAAAGGTGAAAACCTTAGCTTTCAAAAGGTGTACCTAGGATGCAGTATAGATGGGCCATGTACAAATGCAAGTTGTGGTATAGAAAAGGAACATACATACATGAGATGCAAAATATACAGGTTGCGTACATGTTGGTATTTTTTTGTACAAGAGGAATTATGGAACCATATTGATTAAAATATATTGGTACAACTTGGTTACATGTTGTTGGCACAAATTGGTATAGATTTACAATGGTATATCTCACAGTGACAATGTGGCAGTGGTTTCATCATCTATTTAACACTTGTATTTTAGGGCGATAGGATAGGAAAATGATAGGTGGTTGTATCCACCATCCAGTTGTCGTTGAAGAACATAGGGGGTTGTAGCCTCCTTCTGGTTGGAGCCAAATAATTGGGGAGTTGGAGCTTCCCTCAAGTGGTAGCTTGAAAATATAGAGGGTTGGAGCCTTCTTCCAGTTGCAGTTGGAAAACAAAGGAAGTTGGTGCTTCCAATGAATGTAATTCTTAAATACATACAAGGAGAAGCATTATGTTGTTTTCTCTCGCATTGGGTTTCCATGTAAAAATATTGGTTTACTATGTATGTGTGTGATTGCTCATTGTTCATGGTTATTTATTCTACACTTTTTGAATGATGTTGGTAAATTGATCATAAATATAAACAACATTTATATAATGTGGTTAAAAACGAATATTATTTCTCTATTACTGATTCACCCCCCCTCTCAGTAATCCAACAATCGGTATCAAAGTAGATTCCTTCAGAAATCAATTTAACCACTTGTTGGCAGCCAATTCACATTTTTCCATTGTCTTATAAGCTGCCTACACCAATGTTCTGCAAACCTCAATTTTTCTTCGCAATTTTCAAATAAAAAACATTTTTATTTTTGCGACATTTGCACATTTATCTTCGTTTTTGTTTTCACGACTGAAAGCGTGAAAACCTTGGTCTTTCGAAGTCACATTAAAATCAATATTTGAACTGTCGTCATCCTTCTTGTCGACGTGCCTATTGAGCTTACTTTTCACTTACCATTATATAGTTGGCAAGATCTTTTGATCTGTATTCATGCTTCGATTGATTGTGACTTGGTCTCATTAAGTTTGTGGTGCATTGGCAATTGGATTTATATGTTATTTTATTTTGATTTAATTGACCATTGGTTTCATCAAAATATATAGGTGTTATGTTAAACCCTTGATGTATTTCATTTGATATCACACCTAGCTCAAAACGCATTGGCGCATGGGTTAAACTCTTGACATGAATTGTTACAACACATTGCCACATGGACAAAACATTGGTATTGGTTTCGATTTGTAAGTTTGGTTTGAAACTATGGCATAACGTTCCATTACGCGCGTTGGTTTATACACTTATCATTGGTTTCATTGGTCGGGCAAGTGACATGATTATTAAACCATACAATAGTGGGTTGAACAACTATGATCGTCGGCGGTTGTACCATTGGCATTAACTATTATGCATGGAAATAATAAACTCCACCACCTTCACACGATGTCATTTATGCCTATCCCTTATCCTCGTTCCCCTCTGTTAGCTCGGGTAACCCTTTGTGCACTCTGCTCTTGTGTGTGTTATGATCCAAACCCTAGACTTACCGTGTGCTCGACTCCATGGCACCAGTCGTGCGAATCGATCCAAACGATAGCCAAGCCTTGCTACTATTCGACAATGCCCGGAAAGACTTGGAGGAAAACGGATGGCTCACCTTTGTACAACGATTTGAGGGTTTTAATTTAGTTGTGGCACAACAGTTCACCCTGACTTTCGATGGCTATAGAGCCAAGGTGGGTGACCTTCAGTTGGAAATCAATGAATAATTTATCAGTTCTTCTACATGGTTACCATCCTCGGGCCAGCGTTGGTTCAAAAATTCGAAAGTGGAAGAGGTTTCGTGGCCTCTACTTTTCGTCTCGCGCAAAGTCACATCTTGTGACAGAGGTATGCCCATATCCATGCTTAAACCACGATGACATGACCTTTTGATAGTAGTCAAACAGTTCGTGACCTGCGAGGGTCGATATGGACTCGTTTTTCTCTACCATCTACGTTTGTTAATGAATTTTATGGGATACCCGTTGAATATGCCCTTTTACTTTCAACATAGCCTATTTAAAATGTCGAAAAGGTTTAAAAGGGAGAAGGCTGACAGTAGCATGTTCCACCATGGACTAATTAAACTTATCATTGTTCATCACTTAAGTCTCCACGGTGATAGCTGGCGATATTTTATCGCTCGTAGTGGTTTTGATGACACAGACCCTATCCAGGTTGACAAGCCTGAGGTGAATGAAACCAAGGCCGGGCCACTCGTGCCCTTCCATGTCCTACTGCCCTCTCCTAAGCCTTCGGTCGACCCTGCTATTGACTTGCCTGATGCTATAACTGAGAAGGATGAGGCTATTAAAAGGCCTGTAAGTAAAAAGGCCAAGGAAAACCCTACTATTGATGCCAAAGGAAAAAGGAATGCTCGACTTATCTCGAGAATGGCTAGGAATAAGCCTAAACCTAGTGTTGAGCAGAAGCCCATTGTCCTTAGTGAGTATTCAGACTCTGACATAGAACGTTTCCTAGCCAGTGAGTACCCTTACTCACAGGGTCTGTCCTCCAAGCCACCTTATGATTTCATGTCGAATCAACCCCCTTGCCTAAAGAATAACCCCAGTTACCTAGGGATCAAACTGCCTAACAAAACCCTTGGCAATGTAACTAAACCCTTACCTGCTTTTTCGAAACCCGGACAGTCGTCATGTGACCAATGTGATTTATGGTTGGAACGGTACTATATAGACGTTCCTGTGCTTCAATTGAAAATCCAATCTTTGTAAAGTCAAGTTGCAGTGTTAACCAGCCAACGAGATAAACTTCAAGCAAGTGATAGGAAGCAAAGGACCATTGGTTCCATCATATTTAAAAACGTTGAATTGGCTACAGCTGTTGTCAACTCCAAAATGACATGATCAAGCCATCTGCTCGTCATACAGGTATGAATTTTGATATTGTTTTCGTTTTGTAAATTCCTCGGATAAATACAATGTTTTGAATTTGGTTTTCGAATAGCTCTGTTTATATTTCGAAATGACTTTGTCATAACGACATTCATCCTGTACATTGTTTTCGCTTGCTAAAAATAAATGAAATTTCGATTTGGTTACATGATTTGCTCATACCCAGTTTAGTCACTGATAGATTTTATCGGATTTGCTTGATTTTCGATTGGATTTAATTTGTCTGATTGAGTTAACGAAATCGACGGTTTGTTTTCAATTCAATTCATTTGTATCCAATTTGAACAGGAACTTATCATGCTAAATTTAGATTACAATCATGTTTTGATTTGATTTGATAGTTAGTATGATGTGATTGTCAAACTATTTCGTGAGTTTGGTTGATACGATCTTTTATTATGCTATGTCATATAATTTTCTAATTTGAGAATACAACTTTGATCGTTTCTAATTTGGAAAAAACAACTCTGTTTTTATGGAGACAATACTCTCTTTTGAGCCTGTGCAAATGGTATTCACGCCCAAATCATGGAACGGTTTTGATACACGACAACTATGTTAAACCCCAACTGTTTGATTCGCTTGATTGGATTGTTGTGTATCTTCAGATAGTTTGATCATTTTCATGAGTTAGATTCGCATTGTAAAAGCTGCTCTGTTTGATTTTAATTTGCAAACAAATTGATCAATATTTGTTATCTCTATCAAATCCGGTTATAATTCGTTTGAAAGGAACGATTTTGATCAAGGTCAATCGATCTTATCTGCCCGAATTTGCTAAAACCAAACGATCAGATAATTCTTATGAACCCTGTTACCAACTGAGTGATTTCATTACGATTTCGTTTGTGGACAGTTACGCGCCAGTTTTGGTTTAATTCGCTCATGGCATAAATTGTTTGATTACAATTATGATCTCGTTTAGATTCGATCGTGTCTCTTGTTTATGAGGTAGCATAACAATTGCTTGCGATTTGTTTTGATTATATTGATTTCAATTTGATATGAAACGATTGCATTGCTGTTCGATATGATTTTGTTCACCCGACTTTGTGGAAACAAATGAAACAGAGTACACTTATCTCTGTAATCAGTTGATTGATATTGGTCTTGTTTGATTTCAAAATGGTATAACAATTTCAATCTGAATGATTCGTTTTCAAATAGCTATTGGATGTTAATTGAATTTAATTCTTTAAAAGATTTTGAATGGATTTTAATGCTAATTCTGTGTCTTATTTAGACCAACTACAGAATCGCAAGATTCTGTAGCTAGTTTATAGAATTAATTTTTTTATCATTTTATTAATAAAATATCTTTCTAACTTGTCCATTTTTTACCCTTTTCAGGTAAATTCGAATTGCATGGGACATGCTGGAAAGTCTAGGAGATATTTGTGTGTTTTAGTTTTATTTTAGGTTCCTAGTTTAGCCAAACTTGGGATATCTTCCCAGATTTTATGTAAACAGTTTGATAACTTCTACAGGGAGGTTTTACCGTGTAGAAGCTCTTTAAATACTTATTATTTTTTGTAATAAGGAACATCCTTACTTGTGGGAGAACCGGGCTATGGATTTCTAATACAAACTGAGACAGGAGTTGATGTTTTGCTACAACTTTCACTTTCATAATATCAATCTTTTGTTTCAAGTTTATGCATGTCGCTTTGCAAAGGATTATAGACTACTTTAGCTATCATAGTCTATTGCAGAATGCTATGAATTAATTGATGTCTCATCCATATATGATTTCTTTCAATATTTAAAAATACAACAATTATTTGATTCAGTTAATGAATGACATATTTCTCTTCTTCATCAATTGAATTATTTTGTATAAGTCTTTGCATATAGGTTTACCTAATTGTTAAGATTTATAAATCATAAGATTGTTGCAAGTTTTTATGTCTTGTTTGTCCTGTAATCATAATTGAAGAGCATTGCAGCTATCGTTTATGAGAAGCTTCTGGATAATTCGGTGCGGGTTTCCTCCCTCCGATCAACTAAGACAATCATCACACACAGGACAAACCTGGAGCGTTTCTCCAGGTCAGTTTGTGATTTATTTTAGTTTATTTGTTAGTATAATTTAAGTAGTTAGAATTAGTGTATTGATTGTTTAGTCTAGTTAGTTTTTGTTTTATTTCTTGTTCATAAAAATATAAAATCAACAAAAAATATCTCTCTCTGTCTTAGGACAAAATGCAAATGAGTTTTTTCAGGTTTTATTCAAATCTGTAGATTGTAGATATTGTACATTTTGTGAATAAGTTATATTTCCGTTAGTAGTTAGATAGTTAGTTAGTTAGAGTTAGTATAGTATTAGTTAATAGATTGTATATATATAGAATAGTTAGATTAGTTAAGTTTGTTTAGTTAGATTAGTTTATTAGTTTGTTTTATTTCTTTTTAGTTAGATTAGTTTAGTTTGTTTTAATAGTTATTTTTAGTTAGATTAGTTATTGTAGATTTGTTTTCTTTTTATTTTATTAGGACCTTAGATCGGCTAACGGAGCCGCTAAACTTGTCAGGGTGGTTCATTCCAAACGGCTTGGGTTATTAGACAACCCCGGACCGGTTCCACTCTCTCAGTTGACAGACGATCAATTTCGCCCATCAACAAATGGCGCTAGAAGGAGGGCCTGAATTTAATTAATGGCACGAGGCGGTCGCAAGACTCCTCCACCACCTAATCGCTCACCTATAGTGACTAGAAGCCATTCAAACGAT